>BQNB010158883.1:0-14977 GCA_026074375.1 Tanacetum coccineum | reverse complement strand
ATATGAATATATACTATTTTCCGTCCAATCATAGATTATGTCGAATATTTACCGAAAGTTACTATTTTTAGACCTTCCGTTTTTTAGAACCGAACAGTGGTCTTAAATATAATTAATTGAAATAATAGATCAACCTGCTTTATTTTATCATTCAAAATCGTACTCATAATGTATTAATATTAATTAAAATATCCGTTGACTTTTACGTTGACCTTTAGTTTTGACCCGCTATGTTTTAATTTTAAAAATGACAATCCTCGCGGCTAAGTAAAACGTCATTACGGACAACTTTCGTGTTTCGCCGGAAGGCTGAAACGAACTCGAAAGTGCTCAAATCATTTAATTAATTAATCTATCAGATTTAATATATATTAAAAATAACCTATTTTCTACTAAAGTGTATATTTCGATTTCACTCCAGTTTCTTCGTTATTGAGAGTTAAAAGTCTCCGTTTTATATCAAAACGTCCGTCAAAATATAATTTGTTATATTTTGTAAACCAAAGTCTAACTTTTCAAGGTCTCGAATCCCGAATCTCAAGTTCTGTTTTCTGCTCTTAATTACCCGTTATAAAACGCGCCAAAGTCCGTTTTTAGTTCAACTCTTGTCTAAAATATATCTAATATCGCTTATACATTAATATCAGTCCCGTTTTAATATTTATAACATATTACTTAGACCGCGCAAGTTTCCATATATATCATCACATATAAATAAATTCGATAGAAATTAAACGAAATAATTTAATACTTTTGTGGTACAACCAACGCACCCTTTTTCGGCTGTTTCGCAGCCAACCCAAACAAACAACCCAATGCCCCGGCTGTCCCACAGCCTAACCCGACACCCCGGCTGTTTCGACAGCCAACACAAACATCCCTTGTGAGTAGTTAACTGCCGAACCAAACGCGCCTTTTTGGCTGTTTGGACAGCGACTCAAACGCACCCTTTTCTATGTACATAGCCAAACGCACCCGGTGGTGTTACCACCAAACGCAGCCCCCGCGGCTGCAAACCAAACCCGACGCACACCCCCACCCCCGGCTGTTTTTATAGCCGAACCAAACCCGCCCTTGTTGGGTGGCTGCCACCCAAACCCACCTTAGGGTGGTGGCTGCCCCGAACCCAACGCACCCCTCGGTGCTTATTTTACAACCGGACGCACCCTACGTGGGTGACTGACCCGCGTACCACAACCAAACCCGCCCTTGGTTGTTATAACCTTAACCCGAACCAAACACGCCCTTGTTGGGTGGCTGTGAACATCAACCCAACGCACCCTTGTTGGTAGAACAAACAAACACCCCTCGTCTGTTGTTAACCAACCACGCGCACCCTTCGTTTCTTTAACAAAACCACACGCCCATACGTTTCTATAACAAAACCACACGCACCCATGCGGTTCGTGGTTGTGGTGGTGTTATAGTGATGATGGTGATACCGTGGTGATGATGATGATGAGATGATGTATGATGATGGTGGCGTCGGTGGGGAGTCGCGAGTGAGGGAGAGTGATGGTGGGGATCGGATAGATCGGGGGATGGGGAGTCTTTTTGGTCTTCGCCGGATATGTCCGCCGGAAAAGTTTTCCGGCGGCGGCGAGTGGTGGCCGGCGGCGGGGGAGCTCGCCGGAGAAGATGAGTGGGAGAGAGAGATATAATGGGGAGTGTGTGTATGTAAAAGAGATGAAATGAAATGAAAGTTATAAGTTTATATATATATATAAACTAAAGTGACAAGTTGAAATAGTCCAGGGTTCGTTTTGTAACTTTTTAGTATAGTTTTTATAATTAACGGTTCGGGACTCATTTGAGCGACTTAACGGATGATTGAACGCGCGAAACTTGCGCCATTGTTTTTCGAATCATTTTTCTGATAAAAACGAGTATTTATTTGATAATATTTCAGAAATATTTTATAACATTAAATAAAATATCTGTTATTCGTTTTGTGAACCGGTTACGTCTTGTCCGCAATAGAATGGATTTAAGCTCGAGCATTTGCGTTATCACAACGCCTTTAATTAAAATTGATGACTAATTTATTTAATATTTTTATTAAATAAATACTGATAATTAAACACAAATTTAATTGTTTTTGTGTGTCCGCGTTGTATATTGTTCGAATAATGTTTGCGGTGCTGTTTTAGCCCTTTTCGGCTCGTTTCCAGGTCTCGGGCAAAACTAAAAAGTTGTCAGGAATGTCATTCCACATCAAATTGCTTTAGAGTCCGAGTCGTGAAAACGTGATTTAGATGATCGTTCTTATAAGTCAAGTCAGACCCTAAAAAGTCAAAGATTGACATCGTCATTCTAAATTCGAAAATTCTCGGATGTTACATTAGATGTTAAGCAAATTACAGCAGTGGCAATGTTAGTGGGAATTTGATCCCAAGAGGTGCTTTTTGAACTAATACAATGATTCATTGTATGAAATAGAAACCTCTATTGGGGTGAAAACAAAGCTTTATTAAATGTTAACACAGTTAAATCCCTCTCATACCCCATAAGCTGTATATCATCAAATATAGCATGATTAGGGAGTGAGTCTATCCCATCAGCATCATTAAAAAGAAGTTCACTTCTTATTGATGCTTCAGAGATAGACACAAGCTTGCCAACTACTTTGGCAGTAATGTGCCTAACATTGTTGATTATTTTGGACTTAGCAGACGTCCAAAACTGTTCAACAAATGTAGTAGAAACTACTGGACTTACAGTGAGAGCATTGATGGAAGGGGAAACTTCCGCGTAGAAACATCAATGATATCATGATACTTGCATTGCCTTCAGCTATTTTCTAAATATAACGGACATATTGTGCTTAGGGCACGATTCAAGAACAACCATTATTTTTGAATGAGTGATCGTCGGTGAGAGAGATATTAGGGCTTGTATAAATGAACGTATTTGAAAGTGATTACGTAAGTGAACTGTGCAATTGAGATGGGTTTATATAGGTTTAGGAAACCTAACTTCAAGTAAACCGTTTCAATTTACACTTTATACCCTTGGCGGTGTTTTTTTCAACGTCTCTATAGCGGTACTATCATTGCCCAACGGTACTAACGTTGCACTGTCGGTACTAACTTGTGCCAATAAAAAAATTGAACAAGTTTGGCAACAACAATATTGCAATACCGTCTGTATCTCTTCTCAAGGACTCTTGAAACCCAATGAACTTCTTGAAATTCTTCACCGATGGGTTAAAAATGCTTCTGCATACTGATCAGTTCATACAAACTATACAACAAATCATATTGCCTCCCCTTAACTGATGCAGCTTATGGATTGATCCATTCAATAGTGAACAAAACCAAGAACTGGAACCTACTAACTCAAATGCCTTGGTTAGAGATCAGCTAATAATCATTAGTGTGGATTTTAAGCAATGTATAAGTTTTTCTCATAAGCATCCTCTGAGAAGTGATGCATAATGGCCATATGCTTTTGTTTTAGAGTGATATAGCTGGATTCTTGCCAATGCTATTGTACTCTCATTTCAAAGTAGATCTTTTGTGTTCATGAACTTGAACCTTAGTTCTAACATTTGTATTTTGAAATTCACAAATACTTGCCACAAACATTGGCTCAGCAGAACATATTCTGCTCTATAGTAGAAGTAGCCACAATGGTATGCTTTTGACATTGCCAAAGAATTAAGTCTCCTGCCAAGAAGTTAACTACTCCTAGTTGTGGATTTCTGTCAAGATTTGCTCCAACATAGTCACTATCTGAGTTAGGCTTCACAGGTCAAATGAGGATACTCTAGGATACCAATGACCCAATTTAGGTTTGCTTTAGATACCTAAAGATTCTTCTTTACAGCATCTTTATAGTGAGGTTCTTTGAAGTGACCTGAAACATAGAACAAGCGCAGACAGTAAACATAATTTTAAGGCCGAGGAAGTAAGTAAAAATACATTAAAGAACCTATCATGGATCTAATAAAGGATGACTCCACATCACTGGCTTCCTCATCCTTGACAAATAAGGCTTTGGGTATCAATTGGTGTCACTAGCAGTTTAACATTGACAAGTCAAACTTCTTCAGGGTTTCCGCAACTATTTATCGCCTGACTAAATACAGGATACCATCTGCTTTTCTATTTGACTTGTATCTAGAAAGAAGGTGAGCTCTCCCATAGGAACTCATCTGAAATCTACACCTTTATTAATGCCTTAAATTATCACACCAAGTTTTTTTGATAGGACCAATATGATATCATCCACATAAACTTGTACTAATATGATATCTTGTTTGTCCTTCTTAATGAAAAAAGTATGTCCATAGTAATTCCTCGTTGTATCCATTGTTGAACAAGAAAGTTAGAATAACGTAGCCAATGCAGGCTCTAGGAGCTTGGTGTAAAGCCATAAAGTGCTTTTTAATACCTTAGAGACTTCTTTCTGAGTATACTTAGGATCTATAAAACCTGGGTGGTTGAGACACATAGACCTCTTCATCAATTTTTCCATAAAGGAAGGCACTTTTTCACATCCATTTGATAGACTATAAAGCCCATGTAAGATGCAAAGGCTAAAAAGATTCTAATGGCTTCTATCCTGGCCACTAGGAGGCAAAAACACTCATCTCATAATCAATCCCTTCCCCTTGCCTCATGTCCTTGTGCTACTAACCTTGCTTTATTTCTGCACTACAAACTCCTCTCTCAATCCTTTTATTTCTAATAAACCCATTTTGTTTCCAAATAGCCATCTTCCCATAAGGCAAATTGACAAGAATCCAAACTTTCTGAATCATTGAACTGCAGCAAATTTCGTCTTGCCTAGGAATCAACCAAACTTTCATCTTCAATGCATCGAAATCGTTCTTGGGTTCATTTTGAGACAAGAAACAAGCAAATAAACAATGCTGGAAGTCCTTATAATTATTTCTCCTTTGCTTTTGAACATAACTTACAAAAGCATGGGCTCCAGAACTTTTAGTCACTTTACTTCTTGTTTGAACTGCTGATTATGGATCTCCAAGAATTAAAGTTGAAGGATGAAAAGAGTTTATCCTTGATGTGGGAATAGGACTAACATTCACAAGAGTTTCTAAATTTGTAAAGTCAGCCACTGCACCCTCATCATCATAAGATGAATTTGTAAAAATACCATCAGTAAGATGTTGATAAATGTCTTCAAGTACAGGTATTTCTGAATCATCTTGGTCAGGATTGGTTGGATCAGTGAAGGATAGTCCACCATATGGACTGGCAGTACTAACTGGTGTGCTAATAGTATTAACTATGTTAGTACTGCTAGCTTTAGCACTCCTGCGTGTATTAAGCAAATATTCTCAGTTCTTGAGCATAACTCCTTCCTGAGAGCTTCTGCCTGCATCATTAGCATCTTTTCATTGCACTCTTAGTTCTTTACAAGTTCATCATAAAGACTTGATCCTTCCTTATCTACTAGCTTCCATTTGTCTTCAATTCAGGAGTTTGTTAGGTGCATTCACCTGCTCCTTTGCTATTGACCTCTTGACAATTTGATGATAAGACAAGACCATTTTGTTATTGGAAGATTACAAAATCAGTTCTGAGCAGTATTATCTTCTCTTTTTCAGAACCCTCTGCATCAATAATGTCTTCTGTACCTGCATTTTGATTAGCTTCTTGTGGACCTGCATGTTTGTTAGCTTGGTTCTCTGATCTTACATGTTGATAATTCATTGAATCAGTTAAATAATCAAGATCAAATAGCCAAGTTGGTCCTTTTTCCCGCTATTTTGGTTATTCTCTAAAAAGGTGTATGCTGGTTTTCTTCAACTCTCTTGGTTTCTAAATTGTATACCCTAAAAGCCTTGCTTTTTAGAGAATACCCAACTAAAAATCCTTCATCTGATTTCCCATCAAACTTGCCCAGATGGTCAAATGGTATTCAAGATGGTCACATGGCACCCAAAAAAGGTTCTTATGTAGCTTATGATTTGGTATTGTACCGGTTACAGTTCATAAGGTGTTAGTTTGAGGTTGGTCACTAATACCCTATTTAGAACATAAATAGCAATACTTAACTGCTTAGCCAAAAATGTGTTAGGTTAAAAAATGGAATCTGCTAAGCATATTCTAGCAGCCTCATAATGGTCCTGTTCTTTCTTTCAGCAACCTCCATTTTCATGTGGAGTTCTCGGCATTACTGTATTCCTCTTGATACCTTTTGACCCACATTAATTCTATAAAATCCTTGTTTGAATTCTGTACCTTATCAATTAATAGTTTTAACTTTTTGAATTTAATTGGTTCTACAATTTGTCTTTATAAAGTCCTTAAGGATTCCACTAGTTTCATCCTTAGTCTTAAAAGAAAACCCAACTAAACCAGCTAAAAATAAACAGTGATAACAAAAACTAAGACTTATGGTTTAGACCTTACAGATGTAGGTCCAAACAAATCCATATGCAGAAGCTGTAAGGGCTGACTAATAGAGCTCACTGATTTGGCCTTACAGGAGGCCTTGTGTTGCTTTCCTTTTTGACAAGCAACACAAGTGTGGTCATTTTGAAAAATCTTTTGAGGTAAACCTCTTAAAAGGTTTCCCTTTACAAGTTTGTTTAAGTTTTTAAAGTTAACATGACCCAACCTCCTATGCTATTTGTTAGATTCATCAATTGTGGCTTTTGCAATTAAACAAGCTAAACCTCCTGAAGGAAACAATGTCTCTAATTGAAACTGTACATATTGTTTTGTCTGGGGATTCTAAGTAAGACTTGATTTGCATCTGGTAACTTAAATTCAAGAGACAAAACAAGACATTCAGAGTCAGTAAAAAGAACCTTGGTCTTTTTGTCACACATTTATGACATAGAAAAGAGATTGAAATGCTGAAGTTCTTTCACAAAGCACACATCCTCAAAATCTAACTTTCTTGTTTTTATTTTACCTTTACCAGTTATGTAACCTTTACTTCCTCCAAACGCAACAGGGCCACCATTAAAGTCTTGATATTCAGCAAGGTAGGCCTTGTTTCCAGTCATGTGCCTGGAACATCCACTATCAACAATTCCTTTATTCTGCAAAGCTCTGTGTGGATAATCCTGCACATCAATTAAAAGAGATTAGATTCTCTTAGGGACCCAAGCCTGTGTGGGCTTGAGTCTGCCTAGTGGATCTTTGAAAGTGAAACAATTTCTAAGACTGGATCCACCATTGTATTTGGAGACATTGTGCCAGTTGTGTCTTTGTGGTCTCTAATTGCTGAGGGCTTAACAGCAGTTTCCCTTTTTCCCCCAACAGCACTAACTGCATTTACCTTAGCAGTATTAACTTTTTGTTTTGAAAAATTTGTTCTAAGTGTTGTTGTCTTATTAAAAGGCCTTGAAAATGGTGAATGAGTTTTATGAAAAATAGTTGTTGGTCTAACTCTATTCACAATAGGCTTAACAGTATTAACTTTCATAGCAGCACTAGTTAGTACTGCCTGTCTGTTAAAACTATGCCTAGCAGTACTAACATTCTTAGTACCGCTAGCTCTAGCAGTAGTTTTTAAATGAATTTTAACCAGTTCTTAGTTAGTATGCTGTAGGAATAAAATTGGTTAGTTGTTTATTCACTCTTTACACCATTGTTCAAATTGGCCTTTTCTCCCTTTTAAACTAGATTCCTGTTCAACCTATTGTTTAACTCAGCTTGTTTAGCCATCATCTTCTCATGTAAATCACAATCTCTGATTAGATGATTAAGACTTCTACAAACAAAAGATGCTCTTGCATTAAACCCATACCCCAACTCTTTCTTGTCAAACTTTAGGATTTTTACTATGTGTGAAATGATTCTTAACAGTTTCCCTAGGAGTTTTTACTTGCTGGTTAGCAAAACTAGGTGTTTCCTGTTCTTTTGTTGGTATAGACACATACTCATCTTCACTATCTGATTCATACTCCTCAATGATAGGAGCATCAGACCAGACCTTAGGTTGACATGCTACATTAGATTCATTAACAACTGGTTCAGACACTAATTCAGGTGTCTCAGTACTAATGTTAGATTCACAGGTATCAAATTCACTGGTTTGGGTTTCAGATTCACTAGGTTGAGTCTGTTTTGGACCATATGTAAATTATGAGTAATCTATTTCTATATCAGGTCCAGATGGCATGTAATTCCCTGTCATGGGTGGGGGTACAACATTCATTCCTCCTGCTGTTACAAATCTATCATACAAAGGTGGATTTTTGAAATCACTTTCCTTACCCTTAAATACACTTTGTAAAACTTCATTTTTATAACTCAAAATGACATCATATCTATGATCCCCTTTACCCATAGGCAAATTTATCATTTGCCACTCATCCTTGAGTATTTATCAGTTTATAATGATTTTAGAGGGTTGTGCCATTTTTCTAATTTAGCTTTTAAATCTTCTTTTTCTTTCATAGGTTATGCTTAAGTAATAAAATAATAAAAAAATGTTTCTTATGTTTGTTAGAAACATCTGTTTTATCTCTAAATCTTTCTTTCATAAATTTGTATCTTTTGTTCATACCATAGTTGGTCCTTGTTGGATGAGCAACTAATTGTGCGTCATACTTTCTTTTGACGGAAGTATATGCCTTTATTTCTATGTTTGCATCACTAAGTTGTTCTCTCTGAGCATCATACAGTTTTTAAGCTTAGCATAAGACTCTTTACACTCATTTGAACAGGAAGTTACCTCTGTGTCTGAACCTGAGCTGTTGCAAGCCATCAAAGCATAATCTTCTGAGTTTTGAGTGACGGGGCTCAAATCTACACCTTCTCCATCAATGGCGTCACCAATGCTTTAGAGTCTTTCCGCTTACCAGTCTTCTCCATTCATTATGGCCGACGTTCCAAGCATCTCTTCTCCTACATCTTGATTTCCCTTGGTTCTACACTATTCAGCAAAATGGCATGTCTTATGGCAATTGTAGCAATTCGACTTTGTGATTTATCAAAAACCAAACTGGTTCCTTTGCATCAAATTGTAGCTTTCTACCAGTCTTTTTTGTAGAACTTCTTCATTCTCATCGAAATCATAGCTACCCGCCATTTTAAGTCCATTTCTTCTAAGTCATATTCATCAAGCTGTTCCAAGTCCTCATGATCCAGTTGAGGGCAACTTGATTGATTAGCAAGCAAGGAGTATGATGAAGTTTGTTCACACTGTGAGTTTTTGACCAGAAGAATTAGAAACACCATAAGCGGTACTAACATCATTAGTACTGCTAGTGTTCTCTGAAACAAATGCCACATTTTGCGTGCTAAAGGATGATGTAGTAGAGCCTTTAACATCAGACTCAAAGACTCTAAGATTATTATACAGATCATCAAAGCTGAGACTGTCCACTCCTGGCTTGGTCCTCATGATTAAGGAAACTTGAGACCAGGCAGAAGGTAGAGATCTAAGGAATTTCTAATTTGCATCCTCAGTGGATACACCTGCCCCATGAATCTCTAATTGACTCAGAAGACTTTGAAACCTGTCATAGCCTTTATGTAGTCCTTCTGAGTTTGATACAGAGAAACCTTCAAACTGTTGCTTTAAAATATACTTCTGCATCTTCTTTGATTCATCATTTCCACCAAATCTAGATTTGATGGCATCCCACATCTCTTTTGCATCAGTCATTTTATGAAATTTAGCAAGATGATCTTCTGGTAAAGCCATAAGCAAAGTGGTCCTAGCTTTTCTTTCTCTTTCTCTGGCTAAGATCTCTTCTGCAGTCCTTGGAGGCAGAACCTTGATTTGACCTTGTGTATCTGTGGTGATTGATACAGGTCCATTTCCATTTTGTATAACTTCCCAGATAGGATAGTCTGTATGGGCTAAATAATGTTCCATTTTCATGGCCCATATATCGTATTCTCCCTTCTTGAGAATAGGAAGTTTGATGGTTGAAACAGTGTGAGGAGTTTGTTGTGTTGGTGTTTGTGATGATGGTGGTGGTGGTGGTGGTGGAATTTCATCTTGTGAACCAGACATGATTAGTTTTGTAAGGTAGAGATTTATAACTGGTTTTTGTTCTTCTTACTCAGAGTTTCTCACAGGCTCTGATACCACTTGTGAGTCCCAAACTGAACAGATCTTTGCAGCCTACTAAGGGTGATAGCCAACTTGTATAAATACAGATTGACTATAGAGAAAACACTGACTATGAATACTTATTGTATATGCGGAATCTACACAATAGTATTAAGAAGAACAATGAAAAACTAAACTTTGATTTCTATTAATCTGTTAAAGTAATTACAGATTACTAACTATGAGATATGATTGTATGAGATGAGATATATATATTGAACTGATTGTTGTATCTCTCTAATGCCGTAGGGTTCCTTTTATAGACCAAGGATAAACCCTAACAGGCTTACAAAACGCACAAAAGATAATACATATCTTCTCCTATAATATCTCATGCATATCTCTTAAATGGTACTAACTATTTTATACTAACGGTACTAACTATCTGAGCAGTACTTAACACTTTGTACTGTCAGTACTAACTATAACTATCAGTACTAAGTATATACCTAACGGTACTAAGTCAGGAATGTATAATTCCTAACACCTAATCTAAGCTATCATGATAGTTGAAAGATCTATAACACAGCTTCCATAACTCTGATGCTTGCTATCATGATCCAGAAAGGTGTAGGCATGCCGGTCCAAAGGTTACTACATAACATGGAGGCAATACTTCACAACAAGGATGATTAAGAGATTTACTATGGTTGATGATCTCAAAGAATGCTCAAGGATCACTATCAAAGACAAGTCAAAGGAACTATGCTCAAAGATCACTACTTGTCGTACAATGATTACACTTGAAGAATCAAAGACTACGAGCCAGAGTCAGAGATCAACTCATAGAATGCTAAGATTCAAATTGTAATTTTTGGGGTGACCCCCCTTAGGGGGAGATTGTTAGGTTTAAGAAAAAGACTCGGCCGCCTCGTGTATTTTTATGTTTAGTGTGGCTCGTAGTTTTGTTAGTTATCGTTTGATTTATGGTGTTGGGCCGGGTCTTTACCCACTGTAAGCCCACACCATAGCCCATTTTATGGGCGTTTTGTAAGACATATTTAAACCCTCTCCACACATGGAGAGGGTGTTGGTTGAATCATTTTACACACATAATTTAGTGTGTTTTTCTCTAGTTTTCTCCCAACCATCTCTCTCTCTCTCTCTCTCTAACTTTATCTCTCTAGTTCATATTTATATGAATTCTAAGTTCCTACAATAATAATTTCTTCTTAGAATAAAGATACAATTGATGTCTAGCACCTCCAACTTCTGAAATTACAAAACTTTGCTTGCTCTTCTATCCCAGAAAAGTTAAAGATGAAGGTTTTACCCTTCAAATCTTCCTAAGAACTTACTCCAACTCTTGGAGAATGATTGAATGTATTTTATGAACTGGTTAATGTTGTTGTGTGTCCTATTTCTCCTCCAAATTGAGCTCTATTTATAGTGATGATTGGGCCACTCAAAAGTTGCGTCATTGATGGCATTTTAGTAACTGACACAGAAAGTGTGCCGCACTTGGATAAAAGTGCGCCGCACATCCCTAATAAATGACTTGCATTAAACACGCTGACAAGTGCGCTGCACTTGATAATAAAACCGGGGCACTTGTGCCTTTAATATAAATAGTCCATTTCTAGATCCTTCTTTTGACGATTATTAGTTGTAAATAACCAAATTTCTTGCACGTTAAGTCCTTCCTTCCACTTTTAGTCCTGAAATAATATTTACATAACAAACGACTAATTCTTGCAATATTTATTGCGTTAGCACATATATTTCTCGCATTTCTAAGGGATATTTTATGTATATTTGGAGCTTTATCAGTCGCTTTCCCTTCCTCTAACTTCCCTTTATGTGACTCGGATGTTGAAGATATTGAGCATATTTTAGTTAAATGTCATAACGTAAGTATGGTTTGAAGAAAGATATGGAGTTGGTGGAACCTACCTTCCCTAATCTTATTGCCTTCGTTTTCTATATTCGATATTGCCTTAGGGAATATTAACGTTCAAGGTTGTTCAAAGATTGTTAAAGCCATTGTTAGGAATTATTAATTTTGTAATAGTTAGTATTCCTTCTGGTAGAACATTTATAGTTCCTGCTGGCAGGTATGTAGTTCCTGCTGGTAGAGTTATTATATCGTTTCTGCTGTTAGTACAATTGGGTTCCTGCTGGTAGCATAGTTCATGCTGTCAGTAGTAATAGTCAACCCGTATATTTAGTAGTTAGTTGAGAATAATTGATTATGATGAGATATATTAGGAAGAGATAATGCATATCTTCTCTACGCGTATTCTCTACACAAATTAGGGTTTCTCTAGTATATAAGAAGCATTCGGCCAAGGGTTGTACACATCTTGAAAACACTTTTTAATAGTAATATAGATCCATAGAGGATCATTGTTATTTAGTTATTCTTCTTTAACTCTATTGTTTATATTCCGCATAAACTTTAGTTTATTGTTAGAGTCTCTCCTGTAGTTTGCTTGTGATTACATAAGTATTCTACAAACCCTAAAGGGCTCAAAGATCTGTCTAGGACTGGACCAACAAGTGGTATCAGAGCCTGGTGAGAGTCTCTATAAAAGAAGAACCTTTTTCAAAACAAATTCAGATAACCATCTCAAAAGCCTTAACAATGACTTCATCCTCAGCAGATGAATCACAAAACCATCCTGAAAAAACTCAAACACAAAATGTCCAACAAATTGTTACAACCACTGTCTCAAACAACAATGCAAAATTTCCTTACTTAAAGAAGGATGAATATGAGACGTGGGCCATGAAGATGGAGTACTGGATCATGAACAGTGATCACCATTTGTGGAATGTTGTTCTGAATGGGAACAACAAATAACTTTATAGGTTGCTTGGAATTGGAGGAACCGATTGACTCATGCGACAGGGAATGACATCATTAAAATAAAGAACAAAGACATTTTCCCGGGTATTCAAAGTATAGCCAAGCTATGGATGTTTGCTCGTATTAGATCGAATGTGAAGACGGATTGGAAGAGTTGGGTGGCCAAGCCTTTTGATTTATTTTCCTAATTGTATATGTAGTCTCTGTTTAGTTCAATTTCTTAGTTTGTAATGTTTTTGCTTGTAGTTCCCTTGTAAAGCTTCCCCGTTGGTTGTGAGGTCCGATTTCTGGGTTTTCCTTATATATAATCTAGCCTTTTAAAATCAAGTTATTGTAATAAATGTTAGGGTGAAGGCTGTACATACGTAACAAACTTTCTTAAATTAACCGATATACGTAACCTACTTATTATATTGTTAGTATCGCCAAAAAGAATTCAAATATTTACCAAATTTCCGTAATATTGACCGATATGTGACTCGTTTGACCGGTTACCACTTAGAAAAGTTACAGTAATTGTCCATGTCGTTTGTGTTGACTTCCACCGTTAGTCCCATGACATTTTTTCACTTAGAAAAGCTACAGTAATGGTCATTGTGGTTTACGTTGACTTCCACCACTAGTCCCTTGACATTTCCACCTAATATTTTTGATAACTTTTTTTCCCTCCAAAATTTATTATTTTCCCTCCCATTTTTGTTAAACATTACAGTCCTTTCCCTTTATTTTTTTTCCTTTCCCATTTTTTCATATTGTTACAAAACTTTGACGCCACCTACACCAAGAGAACCTCACCACCACCGATCTTAAATCAAGAAAATGAATTCACCCCCAAATGATCAATGAGAACTATCACTTGATATAGATGATTTGGATCTCCGATTAACCCTCGTCTCTGTCCCTGCAACAACGTACGTGTTGAAACATCCACCACAACCCAAAACCCGATTAGCGCTCCTGCGTGTATTGTTCAAGCGGCCAAGCTCCGTAAACAAGCGAATATTAAGGAAGGTGGGGAGGAGTCTGTAATGTCGACACAAGAATATATTAGGAAAGTTGTTGAGGACGTAGGTAAGGATGAGGATTTTAAGCGTGGGTCGTGAGTTAGCGTGGTTGAGTTTGTGAATGCTAATGGGGGATTATGAGTGTGTGTTTAGGATATATCAAGAACTATCTCAAGAATCAGAAACTTGACCAAGTTGTTGGAATAATCAATTCGAATGCCCTTTTAGATCTCACAATAAATCTCAAAGATCTCTCGGGTACAATATCTGGTACAATGCATCACAAAGTCATTAATGAGGGATTGGGAAGGACATTACTTTAGGAGATTCTTTGATACTTGCTAATGTTTTAGTGTTTTCTCCTAAACCATTAATGCATTACCTTAACATTATAATGAGAAACTTGGTTAGGGTTTTCCATAAGAATACAGTTTCTAGAAATAGCAGTGGTGTTGATGGGAGTGGTATAGGTGGTAGTGGTGTAGGTGGCAGTGTAATGTTAAACGAAGAATAAATAATGAAATTATTAGAAGAACAATAAATGATTGAACAAGAGTGGCAGGTTGGTGGAAATTGTAACACCCAAAATCGGTTTATAAGTATTTAATTACGATAATGCCATAGGATGAATTTGACTAAGACTTTTCTAAGTTTGAAAACGTTACGTGATTGGCTAGTCAACCCGATAGTCAAACTATAAGTCAAATAATACGTAAATGGGTTTAAAAAGATTAATGTGTCACAATTATAAAAGAATATGACTTAAAGGGCTAAAGTTGCCAAGTGATAATGTGCTATATTAGTTAATGTGGTCAAATTAAGGGAAATAAGACTTAAGGGACCATTCTTTCCATATAGGCAAACTTGTACCCAACAAGTATCTAGATAATTCCTACATTATCTATTTTGTTCCAAGACTGTGTGTCTGTGTCGGTTTAGAAGAAAATAAAAAGGAGGGAAAAAGCCATGGAGTCTTGATCATCAATTCATGAAAGGATTTATGTTCTATGACAAGAGATAAGTCATTAGCAATGATCCTACAATGTAAGTAACCTATAATTATTGATTAATTGGTGAATTAAGGGTTAGGGTTCATAGACCCAAATTGGGGGTT
>BQNB010158881.1:0-14977 GCA_026074375.1 Tanacetum coccineum | reverse complement strand
GACTTTCCATTGCAGTCCTCGATGGGAAACGACCCGAGTAGGTTTTTAGGGTTTTGCTTTGGATAAAAGTGAAATCTTTTGAAAGCCTCACGGAATACTTATCTCTACTATTATTGATATTATCCTTACGTATTTATATTATTATTATATATATATATATATATATATATATTGATTTTCTTTGTGAATTTTGACTTATTACTTTGGTCAAAGGTAATTTGTTCAAAAATTTGCCTTGTTATATTATATATATATATACTTGACAACGAATCAAATTTTTGGCGCCGCTGCCGGGGAGGAGTGTATACGATTGTCGTTTCAACGTTTGACAATTAGTGCTTTGAAGATCCTTCCTTGTGAAGTTATTTTCTTTATTAAAAATATAAAAATACAAAAATATTTTTCATTTCTTTTTATTTAAGATAAAGAAAAAATCAAAAAAATATAAAAACATTGTCCTTAATAAATAATAAAAATCATCATCAATATAATGCTCTCAACTTGAGCATTATCATAATAAGTTCCCAAACCAAAGATTCAAAACTTGCCTTTGTGTCACTTGTGAAGTACGGCTCACCTTTAATTGATTAACAAACTAAAAGAGGGGTATAAGGAGGGTTGTTCCGAGGAACTACGACCCTAAAGGAGAAGGTTTTTAATAGCTTCGCGCTTTCCCGCTCCTCCGCTCCTTTGTGCGTTTTTCTTTTAGAGAGCTACCGTGAAGCAAGTTGATTATTGGTTTAAGTTATTCGGTCTCATTTTCTCTATTAAAATAAATTGTGAATAAATTGTTGAAAAACCAAAAAAAAAATTAATTAGTATAAATTCTCTTTTTATATTTCTTTTCAGTGTATGAGCACTCGATCGTCTACAAGGAATCTTATCCCACCTCTTGAAAATCCCGAATGTACAATTCGAAGAACTCGTATTGATCCTACTCCTTTACGATTTTGAAGAAATTAACATGGCCGCTAACAAAGCCGGTAATGATGGACCACCTCCTGCGGGAGGAGATGGTTTACCAGTTCCCGACCTTCGAACGATGGAGGAGTTGTGCCAACCGACTTTGAATGGTCGAGGCGGACCGATCGCCCCGATAAACATTCAGGCAATCAATTTTGGACTCAAGAATGACATGATTCAACAAGTTCAAAATTCTTGCCAATTTCACGGACTACCGGGTGACGATGCGAACAAGCATCTTGACAAATTTTTGCATGTCACCCAAAGTATCAAAGTGAATGCGGTCACCGATGACGCCCTTCGTCTATATCTCTTTCCTCACTCCTTGACACATTATGCCACCGCTTAGTTTGATCATTCGCCAAGGAATTCTATCACCACATTTGAGCAAATGGCTAAAATGTTTCTCAGAAAATACTTTCCACCCTCTATGGTGACGAAGTTAAGAAATGAAATCACCAATTTCCGTTAACGTCCCGATGAGTCGTTATTCAAAGCATGGGAACGTTATAAGCTTTCGATTGATCGCTCTCCTAATCACAACATGTTACCCGTCACTCAAATAGATACCTTCTATAACGGGTTCACTTTAAGACATCGTGATACCATCAATGCTGCTGCCGGCGGGACTTTTATGAAAAGGCGACCCGAAGAGTGTTATGATCTAATTGAAAATATGACCGCTCACCACAATGATTGGGATACTTCCGCTCAAAGGAGTGAGTCATCTAGTTCTATCACTTCTTCTTCCGATCCGGAAATTGTAGCACTTAAGGCTGAAATGACGGAAATTAACAAAAATTTAATAAAAATGCTTCAAACAAACCAACAAGTAAAAGCAGTTACACCTAGCTGTGAAACTCGTGGTGTTCCACATGCTTATAATGATTGTTCAGCCACCGTTGCCCAAACTCAGAACGTATATGCTGCAGGAGCCTATAATCAAGGTGGTACTTCTTACCAACCTCAAGGTAACTGTAATCTGCTTAGCTATCGTTCGAACAATTATCTCGGACCACCAGGTTTTAATCAGAATCAAAGCCGAAGCAATCAAAATCAAAACTACCAAAATAGGAATCAAGGAAATAATTAGGGGAATAACCAAGGAAGAAACCAATTCTTCCAAGGAGCTAGTCATGTTCAAAACCCGCCTCCGGCTTATCAAGCACCGGCTCATCAAGCCCCGGGTTACCAAGCTCCGGTTCATCAAGCCCCGATTCCTCAACCACAAGTTGTGACTACTACTGAGTTCACAAACTACATGAAGGCAAATGATGCCATTTTGAAAAACATGCAAACGAATATGACCTCATTGACAAATTCCAATATTGAGCTTAAGAATATGTTTGGTCAATTCATGAAAATGAATACCGCTTCATCCTCGGGATCGGGAACACTCCCTAGTAATACCATTACTAACCCGAGGGAAGATTTGAAAGGTATCACCACCCGAAGTGGTGTTGCTTATAAGGGACCCACGATTCCTACTACTTCTTCTTCTCCTAAAGTAGTGGAACGTGAAACCGAGGTGACAAAGGACACGGTGCCTCCTACTAATAACGGAAGTACCAAAGACGTCCAACCTCCGGTTGTCCAAGTTGAAACTCAAGTACCAAATTCTGAGCCCGTTGTTGCTCCCGTTGTTGAGCCAGTTGAAGCTCCCGTTAGTGCTCCGAAGCCTAACCCGAAACCGTCAATTCCATATCCGTCTAGACTTAATGACCAAAAGCTCCGCGAAAAGGCTAATAACCAAATGGAGAAATTTTTCCAAATCTTCCAAGATTTGCATTTCGACATTAGCTTCGCGGATGCTCTCATTCTCATGCCTAAGTTTGCCTCGACCATTAAGAGTTTGTTAAGCAATAAAGAAAAATTGTTTGAATTAGCAAGAACTCCGTTGAATGAGCATTGCTCGGCGGTTCTCCTCAAAAAGTTACCCGAAAAACTTGGAGACCCCGGCAAGTTTCTCATCCCGTGCGATTTTCCCGGAATGGATGTATGCTTAGCCTTGGCCGATCTTGGCGCTAGCATTAACCTCATGCCACTTTCCGTGTGAAAAAAGCTTTCCCTTCCCGAACTTACTCCTACTTGTATGACTCTTAAACTTGCGGACCGGTCAATTTCTCGACCGATCGGTGTCGCCGAAGATGTCTTCATAAAAGTGGGAAAGTTCCATTTTCCGGCCGACTTTGTAGTCGTTGACTTTGATGCCGATCCCCGAGTTCCTCTAATTCTCGGGAGATCCTTTTTGAAAACCGGACGTGCTTTGATTGATGTTTACGCGGGAGAATTAACTCTTCGTGTTGGCAATAAAGCCGTAACATTCAACCTTGATCAAACTTCGCGATACTCTTCTAATTATGATGATATATCGGTTAACCAAATCGACGTCATTAACGTTGCTTGTGAGGAGTATTCTCAATAAGTTCTTGGATTTTCCATTAGTGGCAATCCCACTCCATCTACGGAACCAATTGTTTCTACCTCTTCTCCTACTCTCACTCCCTTCGGGGATAGTGATTTTCTTCTCGAGGAAATCGATGCTTTCCTAGCTATAGAAGATGAGCTAATTTCACCGGAAATTAATGACTCTTACTATGATTTGGAGGGAGACATTCTTCTTTTTGAAGAATTTCTTAATGATGATCCATCATCACCACCTCTCCCTCCACAAGAACTTAAAGTTGTTGAACCTAAAAATGAAAAATCTTCTATTGATGAACCACCCGAGGTTGAACTTAAAGACTTACCGCCTCATCTTGAATATGCATTTTTGGAAGGTACCGACAAATTACCCGTCATAATTACTAAAGACTTGAAAATTAAGGAGAAAGCCGCTCTCATAAAGGTTTTGAAGTCACACAAGCGAGCTCTCACTTGGCAACTTTCTGACATTAAGGGTATTAACCCGGAATTTTATACACACAAGATTCTAACGGAGGATGACTTCAAATCGACGGTTCAACACCAAAGAAGGGTCAATCCTAAAATCCATGAGGTGATCAAAAAGGAGGTTCTGAAACTCCTTGATTCTGGATTGATTTACCCTATCTTGGATAGTCCTTGGGTGAGCCCCATGCATTGTGTACCAAAAAAGGGTGGCTTTACCATTGTTGAAAATGAAGAAAACGAGTTAATTCCTACTCGTTTGGTTATGGGATAGCGTGTATGCATTGACTACCGAAAGTTAAATGACGCCACTCGTAAAGACCATTTTCCTCTACCATTCATGGATCAAATGCTCGAGAGATTAGCAGGGAACGAATACTATTGTTTTCTCGACGGTTTCTCGGGTTACTTTCAAATTCCCATCGACCCTCAAGATCAAGAAAAGACCACATTCACGTGTCCATATGGAACATTTGCCTACCGTCGCATGCCTTTCGACTTATGCGATGCACCAGGCACATTCCAAAGGTGTATGATAGCTATCTTTCACGATATGATCGAAAAAATGATGGAAGTCTTTATGGACGACTTCTCGATATTTGGGAATTCATTCGGAACATGCCTCTCCCATTTGGACAAGATGCTTAAACGGTGTGAAGACACCAATATTTGTCTAAATTAGGAAAAGAGTCACTTTATGGTCAAGGAAGGAATTGTCCTTGGCCATAAGATTTCCAAGAACGGGATTGAGGTTGATAAGGCTAAAGTTGATGTTATTGCTAAGCTACCTCATCCCATCACCGTCAAAGGAATTCAGAGTTTTCTTAGTCACGCTGGGTTTTATCGTAGATTGGGACCTACCTTTTGAGCTAATGTGCGATGCAAGTGATTATGCTATAGGTGCGGTCTTGGGGCAACGTAAAACAAAACATTTTCAGCCTATACACTATGCAAGCAAAACTATGACCGATGCTCAGGCTCATTACACCATGACGGAAAAATAATTACTTGCCGTGGTGTATGCTTTTGAGAAATTCTGGCCTTACTTAGTCTTGTCAAAAAGCATAGTGTATACGGATCACTCGACATTAAAATACCTTTTTAATAAGCAAAATGCTAAGCCGATATTGCTCCGGTGGGTTCTCCTCCTTCAAGAATTTGATATCATCATTCGTGATAAAAAAGGAGCCGAGAACCTCACGGCCGACCATTTGTCCCAATTAGAGAATCCTCACTAAAGTGTGCTCGATAAAAAAGGAAATAAATGAAACGTTTCCTCTCGAAACACTTAGTATGGTATCTTTTCGTGGTGATTCTAGTACCCCATGGTTTGCCGATTTTGCAAATTACCATGCAGGGAACTTTGTTGTAAAAGGGATGTCGTCCCAACAAAAGAACAAATTCTTCAAAGACGTAAAGCATTACTTTTGGGACGACCCCTTCTTGTTTAAAATCTGTGCGGATCAAGTCATCCGGCCGTGTGTTCACAGCCAAGAAGCCGTTGATATTCTTAAGGCTTGTCACAATGGACCTACCGGGGGACATCATGACCCGAACTACACCGCCAAAAAGGTGTTTGACTCCGGTTTCTATTGGCCCACAATTTATTATGATGCCCATGACTTGGTCAAATCTTGTAACTTTTGTCAACGTCACGGGAAAATCTCGCAAAAAGATGAAATGCCCCAAAATGCCATCCAAGTTTGCGGGATTTTTGAGGTTTGGGGTATCAACTTTATGGGGCCATTCCCTTCTTCACGAGGGAACAAGTACATACTCGTGGCGGTCGATTACTTATCTAAATGGGTTAAAGCGAAAGCGCTCCCCACCAACGACGCCCGAGTTGTTGTTAAATTTTTAATCTCTCTTTGCTCGGTTTGGAACTCCCCGTGCTATCATTAGTGATGCGGTAGCACTTTTGCCAATGTCAATTCGCAAGGTCATATGCTTAAGTACGGTGTCACTCACCGTCTTGGCTACCGCGTATCACCCACAAACTAGTGGGCAAGTGGAAGTCTCCAACCGTGGTTTGAAAAGAATCTTGGAAAGGACCGTAGGCGGGTGGAGAACGTGCTCTTGGTCGGCATAAAATTAGATCGCGCACTATGGGCTTCCGTAACATGATTTCAAAACACCATCGGGGTGTACTCTTACATAGCTCTGTGTACGGAAAGGATGTCATCTAGACGAGCTCGAAGCACCAAAGCCTATTGGGCCTTGAAGCATGAACCTTTGACCTTAAGTCTGCGGTGTGATCACGAAAAGTTCAATCAATGAATTAATATTTGAACTTCGTGATCAACGCCTAAGAGAATCTTAGACTGTAACAAAGAGAAGACAAAGAAGATCCACGACTCCAAAATCAAGAACCGCGTTTTCAACGTTGGTGACCGAGTCCTTCTTTTTAATTCTCGATTGAAGATTTTCTCGGGTAAACTTAAAACCCGTTGGACCGGACCGTTCACCGTTGCCCAAGTTTTCCCTTATGGCACCGTCGAGTTATCTCAAACCGACGGGCCAAATTTCAAGGTGAACGGTCATAGACTCAAGCACTACTTTGGAGGGGACATACCAACTGTGGTTGTCTCGGATCTCCAAACCTTCCCCAAGGACCAGTGAATTCAGGGACGGATCAAGATTAGTGACCTAAAACAAGCGCTTTGTGGGTGGCAACCCACGCTTATCCTAATATACTAGTAATGGATAAGTGTGTTGTGAGGAGGCTCGCCTCTTCCTTTCTCGTGTTTTGTGGTTTTTGTATTGTATGTCCAGGATTGCCCAGATTTTGAAGCCTCTCGTGCTCATGGTTTTGTCCTTCGTTCACTCGAGCTTCAAATCCTCAGCTTCATTATGGGAATCCAATATCCAAATCTTATCGACTAACGTTTATCTTTGAGCATAATTAATAAACGGCTTTAGATTTACGTAGAGACCCTTCTTAAAACATTGAGGACAATGTTCAGTTCTAGTATGGGGGGATCTATCGATTTGATTGTGCCTGCAGTCGTTGTTTTTACGTAATCCCGTTTTTACCACCAAAATACCAAAAAAAAAAAAAAAAAATTAAAAAATTTCAAAAATAAAATAAGTGTTTTGTCACAATTTTGACTTTCCTGCTGGGTAGAATAAGAATAAATTTTGACTCGATCGAGCGTGTTGAGCTCTAGCTTGTTCCTTAACTTTTAGACTAAGCTTTCGCGGATCTTTTTACTAAAGATTTTAAATTCGCGAAGAACGAAAAATGATAGAGTTAAGTATGAGTTGGATGCTAAACAAGGATTAGTTGGAAATCTTAAGAGCTCATAAGTGTAGTTTGTGGCTTTTCTCTCCCATAAGCTTCTAACCGGACTAATAATACGTGCTCTCTTCAGAAATTAAACTTAAATCAACAATTTTTGAAGTATGGATGATATCAATAATTTTAGTTCAAATTTATACTTAAATTTTCCAAAAAGAAGTCTTCTCTATATATCATGGTATAATGTTAAAAAAAATAGAATGATGAATAAGGTAATAATATAAATTGTGGGCTGATAAAAGTTTACTGCCTCTTGCCGGCTCACAACCGATGTGGCAGTCTTCAAAAGAAAGCCCATAGTAAGAATAATAATCCGAGACTGATAAAAGTTTGTTGCATCTTGCCGGCTCACAACCGATGTTGCAGCCTTCAAAAAGGTCGAGGATTTCAATTGCATCATGGTTATGTTAATGTTAAGTGTAATATATGTGATTTAATAAATATAGGGAAAATATCTTTTTCTTAAATTTAAATATGCTTTCGAACTAAGACTATTTCATTTTAAGTTGTGGTTTTTCTAAATAAGTTATGTATAAACGGGAAACCTAAGAGTTTTTGAAACCGAAGGTCCGTGAGTCTCGATACTAGTCTCTGTGGGGTGTCAAAAGCCTGGTCACTTAGCCGCAAGGTTGGGATGTGCCGAGACGAAAGCCACTACATGGGATGATCTCGCCTTCAAACTCATTAATCTCGGGTGGAACGTGAAGCATAGAAATTTTGTAAAAAGTTAATATATGGTTGAAATTCGAAATGGCACATTCACCTAAGATATAATAATTATCGGGAGTGAAAAGTTTCACAAGTTTCAAGTATGAGTAGTGTTAGCATTTTAAGTTATATTTAACGGTGATTTCGTTTTTAAGCTTGGTTTGGGACAAGTGAAAAGTCGGGGACGATGAATTTATCTTTTTGGGCATTTTAGGATTAAAGTGCGTCTTGTTCTATGACCCTTAAAGTTATGAAATAACGAAAGTCAAACATGTTAATTAGTTGCGTAAAAAGAAAAGAACAAAAAAATGAGAAAAATGAAAAATACAAAAATATGTGTAGGAATAAGTGTAAATATTTAAAAATGGTCAAAACAGGGCTTTTCAAAGCTATTGATTCGTTAATTCCCCTTGATGAACACTTAGCTACTTTTCTAGGTAATTAGTCGAGGGGGATTGAGATTCTTGGTTTTCTAAAGTGTTTACTTATGGCATTGCGTGAGGACACGATAATATCTTAGTATGGGGGATTTTGGTATGTGTTTAAATACACATACCTTTGACCTTTAAAAACATGCTTAAAAGACTAAAAATATACCAAAAATACATTATATTTGTGTGTTTTGCATTTATATTGTGCAGGTAAGGGATATTTAAGTAAAGGATAAAAACGAAGCCAAAACGACAAAACCGAGCACGAAAATGGAAAAAGTGCAAAAAGTCAAAGTCAACCAAAAAGTCAACCCTGAAAAGTCAAAGTCAAAACCGAAGCCGATATCAAAGAAATGTTAAATGGGCCAACCCGTACCCATCTGATGGGCTGGGTCAGCCCATCAAAACATTATGAAGACCAAATAAATCCAAAACCCTTACCCGGCCTAATAACAAAGCCCAAACCCACTTAACAGCCCAACATAATGTCAGTTAAGAAGGTGGGGTTCATTACAAACCAAACCTTGACCCTTCCACACCGCTTATCCCAAAAGGACTAACAATGTCAGTCCAAAAGGACTAACGGTGCAAACACTTATCAAATTCAGGGGATTAACGACCGTTATCTTTCAATTCCCCAAAAACATGTAAAACCCTTTCTCGCCATTGGCTACTATTCGTTATCCTTATCCTCTGCAACACGACAAACCAAAATCACACCCCAACTCAACCCCACTCCCATAAATAGCCAAACTACCGTGGCAATCCTCTTAAACCCCATTGGCTTAAAGGATGAAGACAATGAATCAAGGGTTGAGATCAGACCCCTTGGAGAACACTCAAGATTAATGGCTGAGATGGAAGCTTTGAAGCCTCTCACTCAAGAAACACACCCTTTGTTTCTCTCACATAAGAAACACAAGAAGAAGACCCAAGACTTATGGTAGATGGTGGAGTGTGGTGGTAGTGGTGGATGGGTGGTTGATCTTTTATATTAAATATGCCTCTTGTAACCAAAAAAAAGATTTTAATCTATTTTTAATTTTCAGCTTATATTTATTTAAACTTTAGCCTTATTGTACATTTTTTTAACCAAGTACTTAAGTTTTAAAAGTTAATGAAAGTTAATATTTATGAAAATCTTGTTTTTTCAGGTTAATGTCAATTGTGTTTTAAAAACGTATATAAGCTCACAAAAGCTCTTTTTTTGTAACTTGTACTTAAAGCTGCTTGCTAAACTATTCAAGCTTTTCATAGCTTGAAGTTGTTTAAGCCTTTACCAAAAATCACTCAAGAAAGTTAAAAAATGGATGATAACCAAACCGTGGATGGCTTATGGTTTCACTAGCTATGTCTTAAGCAAGCTAGACCTTGCAGATCGCTTATTGTAAGCTTATTGCCCTGTTTTGAGTAAAAGGCTTTTTGTAAGTTTTTCCTATTTACAAGTTTAGCTTAAAATCTGTCTTAGCTTATTTTTGGCTTATTCTGTTTATTGACTGTTTGTATTTGCTTATTGTTGCTTATTTATGTTATTGGATGCTTATGTATGCCTTCTTATAGCTTAGATATCACTAGTTCTAGTTTTCATTAAAATCGTCATTCTAGCTTATTAATTGCATAATCTTGTTACTTATTATAGTGCTTATCTTTTGTTGAAAATCGTCAGTATAGATTGCTCATTTTTAAAATATTATTTAAATAAAAAAAAAAAGCATTAATAATAAAAATAAGAAATAAAAAAAAATAAATAAAGAAAAAAATAACCTTTCAACCATCTGTCTTTCAAAACTTTAAGCTTAAACACTCTTAATCAGTTTAAAAATGCTAAAAAGATTATTTAAAGGGGTGTTTGGTTTAACTGGTTTTATCGGTTAAAGTGGGTCAAAAATTTGTTTTGACACTTGAATCATCTTAGTTTAGCTTGAATTAGTCATAAAATTCAGTTTACCAAAGATTTTAAGGTTTTAAACTCATAATCAAGGTTTTGTGAACTTATGTGTGCAATCTGTGAACTCATAGCTTATTTAATTAGCTTGTATGATTAGGTCTTTGAATCTGGTGTTTTCAAGTGTGATTTGTGTTTATTCATGTGTTAAAACAAGTTTTAAACCAAGTCTTCAAGTCTGCTAGTGTAATTTTTGTGTTTGTCAAAATCTGTCAAAAGTTAAGTTTTCAGTCAAAATAGCTTTTTCGATTGCTTACTATGGCTTATCCTGAATTCAAATGCTTTTTGAAAGTTGTTATGTGTTCATTGAGTCTAAAATTAGATCTGTTTGTGGTCCTAAGTCCATAAGGATCTGTTTTTAGCGTATTATTCAAAGCTTAAAAAAGTAGGTTTTAAAAAAAAAGTTGAAAAATTTCTAAGTGTTATTGTTTGTGTGAATCAGCTTATTTTCATTGCTTTTTCATGGCTTATTTGTTGTTCAAAATGTGTGATTTGTGTTCCTAGTTGCTTATTGGGGTATAAGCTTGTTGTGTGTTCAGTCTCAGTCCTGGGCTTATTCAATAAGCCCCTTGTTTTGTAGCTTAAAAAAGGTGTTTGAATTTGTTTGTGTTAAAATCTCAAAAAAAGTCTAGTATTGAAACTGCTTATCTTATTTGTGCTTAATTCGGGCTTATTTTTAATTTTTAAAATTTTTGTCTTCATTAAAGTTGTGTGTTTACAGCTTTTATAAGGTGTAAAAAGATTTAGGAAAAAAAAAAGATTGGGGGAAGTGGGATAATCAAGGGTGAGCAAGGCTCGAACCCGAGACCTCCCCACCTCAACCAAACCTCTCACACACTGCACTACCACTCGCCCTTGGGGCTTTTTTGGTTATTCCTTGCAACATTTATCATTTATACACATTTCTGGTCCTATTTTGCAATAAAAAGCCGTAGCTTGTTTGGGCTTATTGTTAGCTTATTTGATAAGCTGGCTTATCCAACTTATTTTTCCTAAGCCCTTTATACCATTTAGGACTTTTATGCAATTTTTTAGATTTTTCCTTAGTTGTTTAATATTTTTAATTAATTTTCTTTTCGAAATTTTTTAAAAGTTATTTAAAATTAGTAAATTAATTCAGAAAATTACAAAAAAATAGTTTTTAGTTTTAGAAATAATATTTTGAGGTTTACAAAGTTTAAAATCATTTTCATCATTTTTAGATTTTAAATTTCATTTTTAGCCTTTTAATTTAAGTTTAGAAATTAGTTTTAAGTTATAAAAAGTAGTAAAAAATAGAAAATCATTTTTAGCTTCTTAGTTGTTATCATATTTTAGACTTTTCTAAAGTAGAAAATCATTTTTTTTGAAATTTTTAGGTATTAATTTGTCATTTTCTAGAATTTTAAATAGATTAAGCAGGTTTTTAATTCATAAAAAATTATTAAAAAGTTAAAAAAAATATAATACTTTTTAGAAAATTTTTCATTTAATTCATTTAGAGGTTTAGAAAACTGAAGTTTGGCATTTTTAGTGTTAATTTTGATTTAGTTGATAATTTAGACGCGTTTTAGGATTCCCGTTATTTGATTTCTTTGTTAATTGTCTTATTTGTTAGTATTAGCATGCCTTTTTTGTCTTTCCCGTAGAATTAGAAATCAAATCCAATCAAATCTTTGTTCTATTCAAACATCAAATATCAAACCGACTTTCGACTCTCAAATTTGCACTCCTCGTTGGGAAAAACGACCCGGGAATATTGATACACACTGTTTTAGCATTAGTAGTTACTAAGTGCTTACATGATTAATATACGCATATATAAATTATATTACGTATATTTCTATAAGACTCTTATAAGTAAAACTTATAGACATAACATACAGATCTCTCTTATAATTAATACTTATATAAGTTATTTTTACTTCTTGCAGTAGTCATGTCTTCTGCATCATCTGCGGTTACCTACACTATACCGATTCTGAGCCAGGCAGAGTCTTCTGGGGAGCCGATGAGGAGATATCTGATGGAGGCATTCCGCGAGTCATCGTATTAAGATACGATGGACTCCCGATGCAGCCGATAACCCCACCATCACCGGATTACATACCAGGCCTAGAGGATCCACAGACCCCACCAGTACCACAGGAAGAGGATGAGCATGAGCCTATGTTCATACAGGCACAGGATCCTAACTACGTGTCAGAGCCTATATACCCTGAGTATATACCGTTGGAGGATGAGCATGAGCTTCCGGCTGAGGAGCAGCCATTACCTCATGTTGATTCGCCTACTGCTGAGTCACCCGGGTATGTTACTGAGTCGGATCCCGAAGAGGATCCAGAGGAGTACGAGGATGATGAGACAGAGGATGGTCCGGTTAACTATCCTATGGATGGGGGAGATGATGAAGATGATGATGATGATGATTCATCTAGGGATGACGCCGATGATGAGGATGAGAATGAGGACGAGGAGGAGGAGCACTTAGCTCCGGCCGACTCTGCTGTTGTTGTACCTACTGATGAGCTTGTTTCCCCACCTGAGGGAATAGAGCCTGCTGTACCACCACCCTCCACCAACATTACTATTGGGGCTAGGATTACCGTCCGGCCTCAGGTTTCCATATCCCTTCCACCAGAGGCAGAGGTTGAGAGACTTCTGGCCATGACTACTCCATCACCATCACCACCTATCTCACTATCACCACCCTCTGCAGGAGAGCGCCTTGCCAGGTGCACGACCCCACCTGCACATTCATCACCACCACATGTGCCATCACCTTTACTACCATTATCTGGGTGTCCAACCCAAATCCAGACACTCAGGATAGCATCCACTCAGGCCCTTATTATTGCAGTTACTATCGCATTACCATCACCTCCACTACCACCACCTCTATACATATCACCACCTGTTGCCGTAGGGATGATATCCCCGAGTCTGAGCAGCCATCTTGCAAGAGGTTGTGTTTGTCTACTCTAGGCTCCAGATATAAGACCGGAGAGAGTTCTACTGCTAGACCTACCAGAGGTCGGGGGATAGATTATGGGTTTGTCAGCACGGTAGATGCTGAAGAGAGGCGGCATGGGGTTAGAGATGTTGGGTACGGTATTAGGGATACTTGGATAGATCCGGCAGAGGCAGTTCCTGAGATAGCACCTATGACCGTGGGAGAGGTCAATACTAGGGTCACAGAGCTTGCTAAGCTCCATGAGCATGATACACAGGACTTGTATGCCTTATTAGAGGATGCTCAGGATAGTAGGTCTCTTATATCACAGCGAGTCGATATGCACAAGCAGCGGGTCGACTTACTTATGGGGGATAGGATGACTCTCCAGGAGACATTATAGATGGTGGAGGATGAGGCTTATGCTTCCCGAGAGGCTTGGGCTCACTTGATAGGATTGAGTCAGGCGACCCATCAGGAGCTTCAAACCCACCGTGATCATGTGTATGCACACGAGACCTATCTCCAGGCACATTAGACACAGCTACAGCTGCAAGGTACTCTCATTCAGACACAGCATCAGGTACATGCAACTCGCTTTCAGATGCAGTAGGCTGAGATAGCAGCGCTTCGAGAGACTGACCGTAGGCATCAGGCACAAATGGTAGAGACTCTCCGTGTGATGAGAGACATGAGGCAAAAGATGGACGACATGCAGGCCGAGTTGTTAGCAATGCGAGAGCAGCGGAGGATAGCTAGGCAGCCAGCACCAGATGCTAGGATTCCAGATCATCAGGATGTTTCTGGGGATGCTGACAGTCACGTCTAGTAGTTATGTTATTATCTTGCTAGGTCATTATACAGGCATGTTAAGTATTAGGGGTTTTTCCCCGCTGGCATGGCCTTAGATCTTTTGTATCGTATTTTGTGTAATCAGAAACTATTTCATGTAAAAAATTTCTAAGTTATAAATGAAATAGATGTGTTATGTTGTACTAAATACCTCTCTTGTGTTAACATCACATCTGTAAATTATTATGTATCTTGTTATGATTATGACCTCACGTGTTGTCTCTTATGATTTAGACAAATCATGGCACCTGCGACAAGACGAGGACCGAATACTACTCCTAACAACACCAACCCAAACAACATGACCCCGGAATCCATCCAAGCTATGATTGATCAAGCCCTTCTACGAAACTCCACTAATGGAGATGGAAGCCACAGTTCACACGGGATAACCGAAGGAATGTGCAAACTGCACGCCCTTGTTACTACGCTGACTTTATGAAATGTCAACCTTTGAACTTCAAAGGAACTGAAGGTGTGGTCGGTTTAACTCGGTGGATTGAAAAGATGGAGTCAGTTTTCAATATCAGTGGTTGTGCGATTGAGAATCAGGTAAAGTTTGCCACCTGCACTCTGTTAGGTGCTGCTTTGACTTGGTGGAATGGTCAGATAAGAACTTTAGGTCCTGAGGCATATGCAATGACTTGGGAAGTACTCAAGAAAAAGATGACGGACAAGTATTGTCCGCAGGGTGAAATCAAGAAACTAGAAATCGAGCTGTGGAACCTAAAGGTCAAGGGGAACGATGTTCCAGCATACACTGAACGTTTCCAAGAGCTAACCCTGATATGTACCAAGTTTGTTGCCAATGAAACCGAGAAGGTTGACAAGTACATCAGTGGACTTCCTGACAACATTTATAGGAACGTCAAGTCTGCTAGACCCAAGACGTTGGATGTGTAACACCCTCAAATCTGAGTATGCAGCGGAATGTTGAATATCCGAAGGCGTTACATTAT
>BQNB010158878.1:0-13994 GCA_026074375.1 Tanacetum coccineum | reverse complement strand
CAAATTAATTGTCCCCGACAATAGCCACATAGTTTAAGAAAAATATACTATAATGATTATTGTTTTATCTCTCTTACTTTGTAGGTGTGTACATTGCCATCCATGTTAGTCTTTTTCTTAAAAAGCTATTTGCTTCCAACAGTCTTACCATTAAGAGGAAGATCAACCAAGCGCCAGACTTGATTATCTTTCATGGATTTCATCTCCACATTCATAGCATCGAGCCACTTATTAGATTCATGATCTAACATTGCAGCTTTATAGTTATCGGGTTCATTAAGATCCCCTAAACTATGCTCCTCAACTTCTACATTTAGACATAAGCGGTTAGGAGCTCGATGTGGCCTTTTGGGCCTACGAACAGGAGCTTCTTCCTCTTGAGGTGGTTTAAAACCTTCAACCTCCATAGGAATTTCGCTAGTGATTTCAGAAGGTGATGTATCTTCATCTTGTATTTTTTAAGATATATGGACCTCCCATTGACTTCTTGAGTTATGAGATTTTTCTCAAAGAACTCAGCATACCTCGCAACAACAATTTTGTTTTCAGGCGGGAAGTAGAAATAGTAACCCATTGTTTCCTTTGGGTATCCTATAAAGACATACTTAACAGATCTTTGTTGGAGTTTGTCAGGCGTATCTCGCTTCACAAGTGCCTCACATCCCTAGACCTTTAAGTAAGACAAGTTTGGAATTTTTCCATACCATAATTCATATGGAGTCTTATCAACCTTCTTGGTTAGAACCATATTGAGAATGTGTGTTGCAGACTCTAGAGCATAATCCCAAAAGGATAACGGCAGAGTTGTAAGATTTATCATAGATCGAACCATGTCTAACAAAGTACGATTTCTCCTTTCAGACACGCTATTATGTTATGGAGTGTATGGAGGAGTAAGTTGCTGGACAATTCTACAAGCTTTAAGATAATCTTTAAACTCTTGGCTTATGTATTCGCCACCTTGATCTGATCGAAGAGCCTTGATAGTCTTCTCGAGTTGATTTTCCACTTCATTTTTAAACACCTTGAATGTTTCAAAGACCTCATGTTTATGCTTAAGAAGATAAACATTAAGAAGACAAATATTACCATACGACGACTATAATGCATCTGTGAATGTAATGAGAGTAGCTAGCACGCTTGTCTTGACACATGTCTAAGTGGACCACACACACCAGTATGTATTATTCCAAGAAGATCAGCCACCCTTTCGGGATGATGTGGAAACGATTTCCTTGTCATCATGCCTGATAAACAAGATATACATTGATCAAATGACTCATCATCTTTCATTTTAAAGCCTCTTCTTGTTTGTACTTTTCAATAGTTTCTACTGTTTTTTTGTTTATATAGCGAAAGACGGCAGTGCCATAGATAAGTAGAGTTCCGAAATATGTTTTGACTCTTTTAAGTGCCTAACATTATAAATAGAATTAATATTTGGTACAAGATCATGCATATCAATTTCATAAATACCATTACTGGGAATAACATTAAAATAAAACACATTGTTCTTGGAAACTGAAATTCCAAAATCTGTGAAACACTAGACAAATCCATTTTCTACGAAATGATGAACTGAAACAACACCTCTAGTTATAGAAGGTGAATAATGACAATTGTCTAAACAACTCACAAGGCCATTAGGCAAAACTAATTCATAACTTCCAATAGCTTCTACTTGTGCACGAACACCATTGCCCACGTACAAATAGAGTGCTCCTTGTTTTAGTTTCCTTGCCCTATTTTGTAATACAAATGTGAGTACCTACAAAACCAATGTCCATACACACAGGATTTATTAGGGGAAAGAAATTAATTCTATTGTGAAATATACCTGAAAATTGGGCAGAGCCAACTTGCTTCTTTCTTCAACAACTCAGCAGATAGATCAGACAGATCCTCTCTAAAGACCCCCCTCCATGCAGTGGTGGCAGTGTCATCCTTGAGTTGGGTGCTCTTAGCAGAGCTTGGGGGTTTTAGGCTAGGAAATATAAACTTGATTATCTTTTCCCTTGCCCATTAGCTTTACCCTCTTTGCTTTTAGATTTAAGCTTTCTTATAGGCCTTCTGGATTTTACCACCCTTTTAATCATCATTACTTGTGTGTATCAGGCCTTTTTAGTATACCCTTTTCATACTCAATGAGCATAGCATGTAGTTTACCAATCGTCTTCCCCATGTTATGCATATTGTAATTTCTTACAAATCCAGCAAAATCTTTAGTAAGGCCATTTAAGATAAGACCTACTATAAGATCCTGTGGTAGCATATAACCAAGACGTTCTAGTTGGTCTACATATCCTTTCATCAGTAGAACGTATGCAGCAACTGGTTTACCCTCCTCTTGTTTGCAAGCATGAAATTGGATAGGTCCATCCCTCCACTCCAACTTATTTTTCAAACATAGATTTAAGCTCTTTTATAATGTCATATAATGAGGAGTTTTCAAACTGTTTATGAAGCTCAGGAGTCATACTACCGAGTATTAGACAATCAACCTCATTATATGCATCATAAACAACATTCCATTGACAACACTTGTGCCTCGGAATCTGCAATAGGAACCGCGGGTAATGGCTGTTCAATGAAATACATTTTCTTTTCAACTCTCAAGACTAACTTAAGTTGACAAAACCAGTCAATGAAATTATTTCCAGGAAGTTTTTCTCTTTCAAACATCGACCTGAAAGCCGAATGGTTTATGTTTTGAGCAGGTAATGCCATCTACAAAACATAGTTAAAGTAAGGAATAAGTATTTTCGATAAAACTCTTGAAGAAAATTAACAGTACCCATGTTTTAATCTAATAAACAATTATTTCTAAAGACTTAGATCCTACTTGACGTACCACACCACATCATTGATCGCTAAGTGATGGTGTACTCAAAAGGTAATTGATGATCAATAATTGCCACCGGTACAATTCCTAGAACAATATGGGACTTACTTTATTACAATAATATTCTAGTAAGCATGTTTTATCCCATCTATGCCTCGATTTAAGGTCTCACCTATAAACCGATTAAGTCGTCCAATCAAAAACCGTGATTGTGTAACACTAACGTCTCATGAAAAAGTGTATAATCACCTTGGGATTACGATCTACATACGTCTCACGCATAGTAAAAAGCATCTACAAGTGTTTTTACGAATTGGATGGCAATAACTTATTTAAAAAGGGTATTTTATTTGTCGTGACAAATATGTACGAAGAAGCATGCATACATCTTCGTATCATAGATTTTAATAAAAACTTTACTCAATTAAGTTATTTATTATGGTATCACATATTTTCTATGCATCTAATGTATCAATAGTGTTACCTTTTTAAAATTTAACGATTCAACGTGTTTTCAAATATAAAGAATTATGTTTTATTCGCGGGAAAAGATTAAAACGTGTACAAAGAAGCATGCAAAACAACTTTGTAGCACTAATTTCTTTTTTAAAAAACTTTAATAATGACACTGTAATGACATGCCATGGTTCACGATAACTCTAATCGAACGCACAAAGAAGCGGAGAATCAGGTCAGTGTGAAGCGTATTTAAAACCTGAAATCTTTAGGAAAATCCTCCTTAAACTTCTCTTATAGTTTGTTCTAGTGGATGAGCCGTACTTCCCATGAGTCCATAGCGTCCAGTTTTAACCATTCAAAATAAAACTTTAGTTTGGAAAACACATTATGAACTATAAATAGTCTATAATTAATCTGATTTCATAATAATTAGTCATGTTTATATTTATTTTCAAAAAACCCTTTTTATTTTCTCATAAGTCCAATACTTAAAATAAAAAACAATATAAGCATAAAACTAACTCACATAATAATTATTTATATAACAACACTTAACAATTAAGTCATGCAAATATTCATAATAATCCTAATTATCTAATAATTAAAACATGTATGTATCCATATAAGGCTCCTTCATCCTATAAACTCCGACCACATTCATCGATGTAATCGATTGCGTAATCCATATAGAAAAGACATACCACATAGCACATAAATTAACTTTTAGGCCCCATTAAGACATTGCCAGGTCTTCCCTAGCTTTTAAAGTCGTGGATCAAAACCACATATATTTAATGTCTGTTTTAATTCTTGATCATCATATTTGTATAAAAATTCATTAACAATTAATAAGATTAATATCACATATCACTCCATGATAAATTGCAATGTTAATTATTCATCGTATGCTGAATTAACAATTTAATTTAAACATAAAAACCCTTATTTACATCAAGTTTTATTTATAAAATTGCATACAACCTAGAATTCGTCTAATTAATTTTATAACCAATAAAAATTGAATCTTGATGCACAAAGATCAAATCTGGATGCATAAAACGCCCAAAGGCTTAAAAAATCAATCTAGAACCCTAATTTTGTCCAATTTTATTCTTGTAATTACAAATTCATATACGATGGCTCGTGATGCTATTGTTGGGATTTTACATCTATTTAACCAATTAGACATATCACGAGTACGCAACGAAAAGATCAAACATGTATAGAACTTATAATTAACATGGGATTAAAGATGTGTACCTTTTAGCAAGAAACGTTACACTACTTTTAGCAATAAACGTTACACCGTCTTCAATATACGCGTGTGTATAAACACCTAAACGCAAAACCACCAAGGATCAAAAAAAATAAATCCCTCTAAGTTTACACACCAGTACGTTCTTACAAACAATGGTTATGCTAGTACTAGTAGTGTTTAACAAAACGATCACCGTAGATTGACTATCAACTAAACCAAGTAACCCTTTGTGTTTTTGAGGGTCGAACCACAACCAAATGAAAAACCCTTTATGGGTTTGATGCCGATCAAATAGGAGGGGAAAAGAAAAACAAAAAACTTTAAAAGGTTTTGGTTCGGTCGACTAGGAGAAAGAGCAAGAGAGATTAGGGATTTTAGGGATTGAAGTTATGAGCTCTCAAAGACCCTAAGACCTCCTTATATATTCCTCTCAACTTGGCTTGCAAGCAAAGTCCCCCACCTTCTTATGAGGAGGTGGTTCGACCGACTATAAGGAAAGAGTGGGAAAAACCAAACTTTCTTTTTTCCCGGTTTTGTATATTAGTCCTTTAACTATAACAACTAATATTTATTCTTGTTAAACTTTTAACGATCGTTTGTTAAACACTAATTAATATATTACATTAATAAATTAAAACATTATTCTACATATTAACGTGTGCGTACCTTTAGGCTCGAATAAATTCCAGACATATAAAAATATACTAATATTTTCATCATTCCAACAGAAATGTAATATGTATGTGAATAAGTAGTTAGAGAAAATGCAAAGCTTGCTGATGAAAGGGAAAGTGATGAGGAATGACTGATGCAGAAAAAGGTAAATGTTTGAGCGTGAGAAGTTAATTTAAGAGGAAAGCAATTTCTCAAAGTTCAGGATGAAGCCTAGCAGATAACTACTGTGCGCCAAGCTCTGGTTTGCAAAGTTGCCAGTCGATCTGTTTCATCCATCTGGGTATATAAGTTCCTAAACCTTGATAGCATCTCATACGTAGAGACAGAAATATTTTCTTCTCTCTATGTTGATGTCCCAGTTCAACCATGACAATTTCTAAGTATCCATTTCTTACTTCACCCTGCTCATTGTAACCAAATTTCAGTAACCCCTAAACCCACAGTTCTTTCAATCAAATCCCTAAACTGTTAATCAGCTCCTGCCAACAGGAAAGTCAACCATTCCTTCACCCAATTCTTCAATTCATTCCTCTTTCTTCAATAATCAACACCAATCCTAATACCAATAACTACTGAAGCACAACCTCACTCCTACAGTTTAAGAATCTGAACCTTATTCATTATCCATCTTAGACTATCGAAGTTGGAATAGGAAGTTAAAGAGCCAAAAAATTTGTAGTCACTCTTCAACACTCCTTGCAACAATCATCGGAAGTCCGATGGCTTTAAAAGAGTACCATGGAGCAAATTATCAGATGAAGCTCTTCATAATGAGCTCCAGATGACATATTGCAATAATTTCCTTAAGGAGCATCCAGTTCCAGCAGATGTCACAAAAGTTGCTCAATACAGCAACAGAAACCTAGAAAAGTGCTAAAGATAATCCGCAAATCAGAGAATGATACATGCAACAAAACAACAGAAGAGTCACATATATCATTACTACATTTGATAAAGATGCACTAAAATAATTTGATCAGAAAAGAACCTTGTTCAAAACAATGACCAAATCCAAGTCATTTGACAGAAATCCAAGCATAGGGCTCTATATCATGCTCTCATGGAGTCAATACTTGAGGATAAGAAGCCAGGACAAAGGTGGTTGCTGACAAGTTAAACAAAAAGAAACCAGATGAAATCTGACAAAGATGAAAGACGCCTCTTGCTAACAAAAACAAGAAAAATAAATAAAAAAGAGAACAGGCCAAAGTTAAAGAGAAGGAAGACGAGTAAAGACGTTGAACCATCAAAGAAGGTAAAGTTAACTGATACCTCTAAAGGCCCAACAAATCTCAGTCCTAAAACTAATAAGTCAAGTTTTGCTCAAGCAAAGGAGGCGGTATTTAAAGCTAGAGATACTCAAATGCCACAAAATCAAGAAGAAGACATGGGTAAGACTGATGAACCACCCAGTGTCAAGGCTGATCCAAATGACTGGTTTAAGAAACCTAAAAGACCTCCTACACCTGATCCTGAATGAAACGACAGCAAAATAGTTTAATGATGGACCCTACTCAGGAATTGTCTTAGTAATCTTGCCAAAGCAATACAACCTTCAAAAAAACATTCAAGGATTAATTAGCACTCCCTACGACTTCACTGCATTTGCCATGAACCGCCTGCAGATTAGTGATCTAACAAAAGCTGATTTGGTAGGACCGGTTTACAATCTTCTCAAAGGCACCTGCAAGAGTTATGTGGAGCTCGAATATAATATGGAAGAATGTTACAAAGCTCTGAATGATTAATTAGACTGGAATAACCCTGTAAGAGATAGATATCCATTCGACTTAAGCAAACCACATCCCATCTAATTGAAATCAGAAACTCATCTAATGTCCCGAGGCTGATTACATCATCAATAAGATTTGACATCTTGCAGGAGAAGCATCGATAGAACATACACGCATTCTTTAACCAAGAAACTAAGCTAACTAAGTTTCAATTGAAATGAATTGAAGATATGATACTCCTCCTCCTACACGTTATGGTAGTCCTATAAAGTAGTATATAACATGCATGTTGCTTTAGGTACTTTTCACTTGGAGACACCAAAAGACCAAGATTCTATGGATAATACAAAGGGTGTCAAACATGATGTATACTTCAGCCAAAAGAATTCTAGTTCATGACAAACATCGAAAGTCAGACATATATTGGTAATGCGTTATGGTCGTATCCCTAGAGGAGAATTTAAAGTTCAAAAGATTTAGAACAACATATGATACAAGTGCATGAAGGCGACTTTCCATGACTTCATCTAACTGACATCGAAAACATGCTAGTTCTTGTTGTTCAGAACATGCTCTTCAACCTTAAAGGTGAGGACATTGTGCACTGGGCTCAGGCATTACGTATGTTTACAACGCATATTGAAATCCAAAAGATAGTGGAAGATCTTCAACTTGGTGTCAAAAGCTACCAAAAGAAGCTCAACATATCCAAGCCAAGAACACGTGATGAAGACCTCTCCCGAATAGCACCATATACCACTCTCTCAAATCATCAAGGAGTCATTTATGAAGATAAGCTGAACAGAAAGAGATTGATCTTTTGATGAGCTCCACAATTCAATGACCGTACCTTCAATGGTTCGAGAATACTCCTTCCATGACATTTGCAACCAATTTGAGGATGGGGTATAACATAGCATGCCAAGAATGAGATGGAGTAAATCATAGTGAAATAAATTGATCGACAATTGCTGGAAAGAAGGTTGATGATGAGTTTGGAAAAGTTTATTGGTGGAAAGGAATACGGGGAAGACCTTAGACTACTTCAGCGGACAATATGACTTTGTCATATATTGTTCTACTCTTTCAGGTCAATTCTCATAATTATAAAACTTGCGAATATGTAAATAAGTAGTGTAAGACTAATAATAGGCATATATAGTGTTTGAGTATGAATTTTCAAGAATTTTTCAAGAAATTCAAAATCTTTCAAATTAACGTACTCAACACCATATACTACCCTCAAAAATTAAGGGTGAGCATTAAATTTCCCTGATAAGCTTAATAATATATAACATGAATTATTTTTTCTCCCCAAATAACTTTTCATACATATTTGAATCAATAGATATCAAAATATCAAAAGATTTACATTTTTATAGGGGAGAAAAAGTATTAAAATATATAACTGTAAACGTGATCTTTAATGACTCTAGTGCAGCTTCTTCCTCGTATATGCAAAACACTTTTGATTATCGATGCACATATGCAGGGGTAGAAATTTTGAAAGGTAAAAACTATCAAGGTACAAATGTTTTGTTAATATATCACAAGTACCTTGGTTGAATTTTCAAAATGGTTTTAATGGAAACTGTGGCAATACCAATAGACATGACCATGTACTTAATTTTAATTGAGTTATAAGGTGGTTAATGTTAGTATTTGTCCTTCAATCTAGCCAGAACTGGAGGGGTCTACCCAAAGACATTCCATTAGATAGAAATAGAAGTCGCATAAGGTATATGATACAAAAGGAGTAAAAGTGAGAAAGGGGATAATGCAGACTAAGACAGAGCTAACACTAGAAAAAACCCAACAAGGTGTTAGTGATGAAGTCTTGGTAAGCATTGAAGGGGTTAAAGAATGAAAAAGAAATGTAAAGATAAAGGGTGAAAAGAAAAGAAGACCCCTTCCTTAGACTTAGACAAAAAACCCCGGTCAAAAAACTGCTATCCAAAACACTAGAGTTTAATTTTCTGGTATTGAAGATAGTCATCACGGACCCAGTGATGCAATGCACAACCCTCCCTAGCCACTCAAGGTCTCTCAAAGACTCTTGTTTCACATTTCTACGAAATTAAACACATTTCAATCGAATTCCGCTCCGAGTTTAGTTGGTATTGAAAAGGTGTAATCTGATCCAGTGTCCGATACCTAAACAAAAGAGCACTATATGATACTAGGAACAATAAAGAGATCATCATAAATCTCACGCTAGGACACTATTCCAATATAAATGTTTTTCATACACTATATGAAAACAATGTAATAATCTAAGAGTCTACGCATTAACCCTTGAGATATACTGAAATCAAGTGATACTTGTTAGGAATATGAAAAGTATCGGTCACTTCCAATATAGATAGTCGTAGCTCGTAGATTAATCAAATGTAATGTTAGTAAGCTAACCAGGCCAAAGACACATAGAAAGCCCATTACTTAAGCCCATGGCCGGTTATTGCTTAAGGTATAAATCCCCTTTCCACACATGGAGAGGGTGGTTGGTTGGTTCATTTGTCACACCAAAATCTAACTATCTTCTTTTTACTTCTCTCACTAAAACCATCCTTCCCATCTACATTACTCGATCTAGAATTTCTTTAAAGTTTTCTTTGGTGTAATAATTACTAGTATTTAAAATTGGTATCAAGATTCCAGTGGAGTGATTGTTTAGTGTTTGTTTTTGTTCTTGTTTTGTTTTTCTTTCCGTACCCTTTCTTTTTATTTTATTTTTGTTTTGAAGCTTTTGTATACACTAAAGGATCATTTACCTTTGTAAATATGATCTAGTATCTTTAGGATACAGGTGTACAAGCTTTGAATCAAGAAAAATATCATCTTTGTGCATTTTTTGTGTTCGAAAAACTTTAAAAAGTACAATTCCTTGATTTCAAAATTTTTGGCTTAACTCCTACTCATATCATAGAAGTATCTCTCTGGGGCATTTGTAAGGGTAACCATCTCTCAGGTTCATATCTATATCCTCTCATCCATCATACATGTTACTAACAAGAAAGAGTCGATCTAAAAGTAGAAAGAAAAATACCTCAAAAGTGAGTGTCTTTTCTGTGTTTGAACAAAAATTAAATAATCGTACTATGATCGAAGAGGCGAATTCATCAAAATCCTCTGAGCAAGGCGAGATTTAGAAATCTGTAGGTGAAAGGCGGAGTAACAGGGCGAGCTTAGCAACTTCATTGCCAGGTGAAATTACAATTGGCAGTACAAGGCGATTTATTAATCTTCTTTGAAAGGCGATTGATTAACACTTAGTACAACCGGCGATTTTAATCATCTTTTCTTTAGCAAGACAGTTATCAAATTTTCTAGTGGCACATGGTGATTTGAAAACAGTTTGCAGTGAAAGGCGAATTAGCAATTTCCTTTACCAGGCAATTTAACAAATTTCCAAGCCAAGGCGATTTAGCAAATTTCTCTTTGGAAGGCGAGTTATCAAATTTCCAAGCAAAGGCGATTTAACAACTTTCAAAAGGAAAATTAATTCACTTGAACACTCAAATTTGCTAAAGTAAATTATACGATTTATCTCTTTGATTTGTAAAATCCCGTGAAACATTCCATTTCTTTCCCTGTTTGATCAAGAGTTGTAAATCCATATAGTATTGCAAGATTAACAAACACTCAAAAGACAACTCATTAAAAACACAAATAACTTTCAATCATCGTTCGATCCACAAGTAATCTAATAACACCAAATCAACATGGATTTAATGATTCCACTTGGACAAAAGAATACTCTTGCTGAGTACATGATACTCTCCGGTGCTAACAATCATCCACCAATGTTGGACAAGGACTTGTATGATTCTTGGAAAGGTCGAATGGAACTTTACATGCAAAATAAAGAGCATGAATAAATGATTCTGGAAATCAGTAGAAAATGGTCTTACTCAATGGCTATGATTGAGAAATGGGAAATGACCAAACTAAAAAATAGTCGAAATTGTCTGTTGTTGAAAAAATCCAAGCTGATTGTGATATGAAAGCCACCAATATCATTCTTCAAGGTCTACCAACTGATATCTATTCACTTATGAATCATCACATAGTTGCCACTGATTTATAGGAGAGAGTTCAATTACTAATGCAAGGTACCTCTTTGACTAAGCAGGAAAAAGAGTGAGTAAGCATAAGATCAATGTTGCTAAGTTTTACACACATCAAAGGGAATCACTTCATACTATTACTTGAAATCACTCAGCTGGACTAATGACATGAACATTTACAACATGAAAATGGAGCAATTTCAAGTTAATACCAAGTTCTTAAACAGTCTTCCACCTGAATGGAGTAAGTTTGTGACCGATGTCAAGCTTGTAAAAGATTTGCATACTATTAACTTTGATCAGCTTCATGCATATCTTGAACAACACGAACTCCATGCAAATGAAGTCCGTCATCTGCGTGAACGTAATCAAGATCCACTTGCATTTGTTGCAAATTAGCAGATGACGCCGCCTCACTTCAACACTTATCAATCTTCATACAACAATCCTTAGATTTAACAACAGTTTCCACCAACTCAATATGGATCAATTCATCCCACTCAACATTACTCATCTACTTATCCAATCACAACCATAAAATCACTCATTCATCCATTCCACAATAAAATCCATATCAAAGTCTCAAATACAACATCAAACCTCAATATGTTCCACAAATTAGTATTTATCATCACCATCAAGATTCTACACAATAAATGATTTGAGTACGTCTCTGTGTGGACTCGGGTTATGTTGGTTCTTGTATTCTCTCCAAGAGATGATCTAATTGCTTGTCTCTCAACAATACAATAGATTTTCTAATAGCTTAGCTTCTCAAGTTCCCTCAACCAATAATCAACTTAGAACTTCATCGAATCCAAGAAACCAAGCCACTATTCAAGATGGCAGGGTCACAGTGCAACAAGTTTAGGGGAGACAAAAGGTTAGAAGTTCATTCTGGTACTCGGTTATGAAGATTAAAGCACTACATTTGGGGGAAACAATACACTGGACAAGCAAAAGGTTGCAAAAATGCTAACAAACTTTCAAGGTGAAGGACATATAGCTAGCAATGCAACTCAGCCAAAGTGGAACCAAGGAATTGTCGCAATAAATCTAAGGATAAAGCAATGTTAGCTGAAGCTCAAGAAGCTGGAAAAATTTTGGATGAAGAGCAACTCCGCATTTACGTGCAGATTTCAATGGTTTCCAGATGTCAACTTTAAGACAAATCATTCCAAACAACGTTGTTTTCAACAGAGGATTTTGATACTTATGATCTTCTGACTATGATGATATCTCAAATGTAAAAGCAATTCTCATGGCCAACATTTCCAACTATGGTTTTAACGTTATCTTAAGGTACCTCATTCTAAAACCTATCTTAATGATATGGAAAATCAAGGTGTGCATGCAATGCAATATTTTGAACAAACACCAGTTGTGGATTTCACAAATAATAAGATAAACAATGAAGCACTAGTCAATCCATACTCTTAAAAACTTGCAAGAAAACACAACATAGCAAATGTTCAAGACTAATCTATATGCACAAAAAGATTCAATGATTTTATCTGTGATTGAACAAATGTCGGAACAAATGATTAATCATGTTAATAATTGGGAAAAGGCTAATTAAGAAAAAAAATCATTAACCGCTGAGCTTGAGAGATATAAAGAAAGAGTCAAAACTTTTTAACAACGTCTTAATGTTGATTTAAGCTCTCGTGAAAAAATGATTGATTCTCAAATGGATGATATGATTAAAGAAAAGCTTGCAGTGAAGGAACAAGTTGACTCACTTGAACAAAATATTTCTAAACAAATCAAAGAAAAGGAATCTTTATTGCAAACATTCACTGTTTTCAAAAATGAATCCAAAGAAAAGGAAAATAAATATATGGAAAATGAAATTGATTTGGTAAAGAAGATTAAGGAATCGGATAATATTGTTTATAAAGTGGGTCAATCTGCTCAAGCAGTGCACATGTTAACAAAGCCACGAGTTTTTTATGATGACACTCACAAACAAGCTCTTGGTTATCAAAATTCGTTTTATCTTAAGAAAGCTCAGCGGATTAAGCCGGCCTTGTATGATGGTAGTGTTATATCTAGTCAACATGTTGCTAGTCCTATGTTTGATGATGAAGATGCATTGATTTTGGAAGAAGTAAGTCGATCCAAAAAGCTTGCAAAACAAAACGATCCAATTTCAAAAGAAAGAAAGTTAATACAACTCCAATTATTTATGCTGATTTAAATCGATTATCTGAAGATTTTGGTAAACGTTTTGTTCCACAACAAGAACTGTCTGGGAATAAGCTTTCTGGTTACAAACTTCACACCCTAATACTGACCAATCTGCTTCGTCACCTGTCAAAATTGAGGCTCATCGGGAACTTCCTAAGGTAAGCCTGGTTAATACAAGTCTTAAAAAGCTTAAATACCATCTTGGCCAATTTGACACTGTGATGGAAAAGCGGATTACACCAGATACTATAACAGAAGGGGAATGGGGGTTTGAACACGCTAAAACCGTTTTTTAAATGAAATAATTCCATTTTTAAAAAACTTAAAAGACATATTCAATGTTTTTGACAAAGATCTTTTAAATGAAGTAACGGAAGTACAAACAATTTTTAACCATATAGAAGCTATTGTTCAATAGTATTTTGTAGACAAACAATGTTTTACAATTCATAAGAAAGAACTTTTTCTTGAAAATGATCGACTCTTACAAAAAATCATGTATCAAGATGTTATGATATGTGTGATGAATTCTATTGCTGTTTTTGATGATGTGAATGTGGAACTACAAAGTAGTGAATCTTGTGTGAAGTGTTTGGATCTTGATGGTGAGCTTTTGAACAAACAAAATGTGTATAATGATCTTTCAAAAAGTTATTTACAACTTGAAAACGCTACATTTCTCTTGAGTTAACAATGCAACTCAATCATGAAATTTTTCTAAAGGAATCATTCAATAATAATCAAAATGCTCTTGAAATTCTAGAATATTT
>BQNB010158877.1:0-14978 GCA_026074375.1 Tanacetum coccineum | reverse complement strand
ATATACGTATACATATATATATATATATATATATATATATATATATATATATATATATATATATGTCTGTGTGTGTGTGTGTGTATATATATATATATATATATATATTAAAATAAAATAAGATAATATTTTATTATTATTTTCGTCTTTTTATCGGGCTAAACGAGATAAATATAAAACTTTATTGTTTTAGCATGTCCATGTTCAATCGTTTAATCTTAACATTTAATATTTACAAAAGTTGTCTTTTGTCTTTTAGTCAAATCGACACAAAACAATTATTTCACAACATCTTCTAAGTGTGACATTTTCCACGTAATTTCGACATGACCCGTTCGTTTGTAAAAGGTTTCCAAGGTTTTCAAACCTTATTATTTTCCACAATATCCCACAATTCCGACAAAATGCCAAAAGTTTATACCTTCAACGCGTTTACCCAAACGTGACAAAAATCGTTCAATTCAAATCGTTTTCCACTTCCGTAACTATTGTAAATCCATTTATTCGTTCTTAGAAATTTAATTATCAATTTTTCCCTTATTGGGCCCGAAAGTCCAAAGTTAGTCCATTAACTCTTATTAAGTCCAACTTGTCTCTTTTAAATCAATTTGAGTCCAACAACATTTGTCAAGTCTCGTATGTCCATAAATCTCAATTTGAGCCCATAAGTCCATTTACTAGTCATTGGGCCTTATGGCCCATTAAGGTTTTAATATTTAGTCCGATTGCTAAGACAAATCCATATCCTTTTTATAATAGTCTAATAAGCAAGAAAAGCATAAAATAAGCAAATGAACAGTAAAAATGCAAAAATTGTAAAAATGAGCTTGCAAGAAGTCCTCAGCTTTGGCAAGACAATAAGCTCTCAAAAGCTTTTTAACCAGTCATAATGCTTCCTATGAAGCTCTAAACCAAGGCCATCCAAGATATACCTTGCTTCTTTGCTTTGACAGTTTCCCTTTTTTGTGATTTTTTTGATTTCTTGATAGAAAAGGAAACAAATGATTATATAAGCTTTTAATAAGTCAAAAGCTTATACAATAGCTTAAAACACAGTATTTAAAGACAAGTAAGCTTAAATGACAAGTATTTAAAGAAAACTCTTAAATTTCATAAACTTGGAAAATTAAATTGCAAGTATTTAAAAGACGGAAATTAAATAACAAATATTTAAATTGCAATATATTAAAAATGGTACAAATATTTGTTAATACAAAGCTTAGTAAAACAAAATTCGACAAAGACTATAAACTACAATAGTCTTATATTTAGACTCAGTCTTCAAACTTGGTCTCTTCTTGTTGTGTTTCTTTGCTGAGAGAGTTTGAAGGTTGTGTTTGTTTTGTGAGAGGGTCTTCAAAGTTAATCATAGCCTTCCATTAATCTTGGAGCCTAAGTCGTTTGATCACAACCCTTCATTTTTTTGTAATTTTCCTTCAACCAATGGGACATTGAGGGATTGCCAAGGTGGCTATAGAGTTTTGTGAGGTAGGGGTAAGGAAAGTGACAGGTTTGTTGTGGGGTTCGTTTTGGGGAAGATAAACAGTAACTATGGGCAGGAAAATTGTTTTTGGGTTATACAGGGTAAGAGTTTGGGGAGTTGACAAATACCGCCCCTCTGTTTGTATTGTGGTATTGCAACCTTCGTCCTTATGGTGTATTAAGTTTAGAGTTTGGCAGGTTTGGTCCTCAAGGGTGTGTTTTGTTATTACACCGAAAGTCTTTGTGGGTGATAAAAAAAGGGATGTGGGCCATTTAAGCCTTAAAGGCTTATAAGTCTTGATAAATATAGCTTAATGGGTTGCCCCGACCCATTAGATGGGTAAGTGTGGCCCATTAAGAATTTCTTCGGTTACGGCTTCGGTTTTGACCTTTGACTTTGACTTGGCTTTGACTTTTTCTTTGTCTTTTTTACGCTTTTCCATTCCGTGCTCGGTTTTGTCGTTTTTGACTTTGTTTTTCGTCCTTTTGTCGAATATCCGTTTCCTACACAATATAAGAGAAAACATACAAATACAATGTATTATTGGTACGTTTTTGATCATTTAAGTCCGGTTATTATGGAAAATGGTATGTGTATTTAAGCACATACCATAGTCCAAACCAATAAGCCGAATTAAATGGACCAAAGCCCAATAAGCCATAAGCCCAAATATAAGCCGAAAACAAATAAGTCATAAGTCCATATATAAGCCGAAATTAATATAAGCGAAACCCAAATAAGTCGAGACCAATATAATTCAAAACCAACTAAGTCGAAACATAAATAATCCACAAGTTCTAAATATAAGCCGAAACAATAATAAGTTATAAGCTTGAAATATAAGCCGAAACAATAATAAGCCATAAGCTCGAAATATAAGCCGAAACAATACTAGTCCGAAACCGAATAAGCCAAAAACCAAATAAGCTAGAAACCAAATAAGCAAATAAGCCGAATACATAACAGGCCGAGCCCACTCCTTCTTGTCGGACCGAGAGCTAAGACGAGCCCAAACCACAAATCGGTTGGGCCGAGCCCAAATCGAAACAACCCAAAACCAAATATGCCATTACTAGCTTATTTTTAAGCAATCCTTTCAAAATAAGACCTAAAAGCACTTTTTATAGAAATAAAATTTACCACCACAACCAAAATATTCAAACTTTCAACCCTTGACCCTTTTCCTTTAAGTTCGACGCACACAAACACCCCTTTCTATACATTTTTCGTTTTCAAATTTCGATTTTTACGACGATCAACTTGTACAACTAGTATTAAGACACTATAAGAACCATAAAAGTACAACTTAAATAAAATTTAGAAAAAGTTACAATCTTGGTGTTCTTGGTTCGGTTTTTTACGCGAAGAAGTGAACCCAAATTGTTTTCTACAACCCGAGACTATCTAATACTAACCCACTATTGATTATTAACCCGTGTTCTTGCTAGACTTCGAAAAATGTAGTGTTTTCTTGCCCTTGGTGTGCTCGTCCGAAACTCAAAGAGAGAAAGAGAGAGATATATTTTTTTTTTATTTGGAAAAACATGCATAAGTGTGTGTTTTAGGTTGAGACAAAACCATATGTACTGCACTAAGATATGGTTAAGCTAAAAACTTGCCTCCTTGTTCCCTTTGTTAACCCATAACCGGCCAAGGATCCTAAGTGGCTTGGGATTCCTTCCTTTTGTGTCGGGTTCACTAAAAACTCAAATCTCGCTAACTTAAAATGTTACCCGGGGTTAGTTAGTATTTTTTTTGCGTTTAAAAACATTTTTTCAAAAATCTAGAGTATTTACACGACACCCTTTCTAACTTAAATCCTTCCAAAAATTCATTTAGAACGTTGTCGGTCGTGTCAGGACCAAAAACACGAATTTTTGTTTAAACTCAACCGAACTCTTCCCATCATTTCTAAAAGCGTTCCAACTTTCAAAATACAACTTGACACTTTTGACTTGCCCAAATTTTTTTACTTTAACGACCGATACGGTCTTTTACCGAATTTCACGAAAACGCCTATTTTCTGATAACATTTAAATCACACACCAACGATTTACATTCTAAACCCACGTTATTTAAAACATGAATTTATCTAACCCATAAACCCATTAATACACTTCCAAATTTACTAACACTTGTTCCCAAATTAACTACCGTGTCGGTACGCGATGCGTGACGATTTTCGCTAAACGCGGGAAAACTTCCCGAAAAGCACAGAAAGACCACATAACCACTCCAAAATGGAAAGACGAATCAAAAGTGATTCACTTACGAAATCAAGACTCTCTCTCAACACCCGGTTAAACCGTAACCGTTTACACAAAATAGACAACCGAAGTCAACTTCACAGCTTTCTCCAAGAAAACTGAAAGACTCCGATATAAAATCATAATATTTGATAATACTTAACCCAGAAAAAGTTACCCGTTATCACACCTTATGGCACTACAAGAAGCTCATGATGAAGAGGCTTGTCTGGAGGAACAAGTGTTAAGCTTGATGCATCGCTTTGCTGATAGATTTACCAACCGTATGCCTGAAATTAACAGGCTTATGACATTACCAGATCACCCACTTATCGAATATGGTCACTACGCCCTAGGGTGCATGACAGGGGCGGACATGAAAAAGGCTACATACTTGAAAATTGTCAGGGATGAGTTTCTTAAGAGCATGGAAGAAAAGCGTCAATTGATCAAGAACTACAAAGAAATGTAAAAGCTTTATTGCTTAAAACCACCTTGCTAACCATGTTTGTCATTTTCTTTTTTAGTTTTTATGTTATCGTGTCGTCGAATTAAGGTTGTTTATGTACTCTTGTACATGAGGTGTTTCCTTTATAGTAATGATTTGAATGGGTAATGTTAGTTTTATGTTTTGAATTACAAATTCATAAATTATATACATTTACCAAAAAAAACCAAAAAATCAAAAATTGCAAATACGAACGAGTGACACACTTTGATACATAATATCTTATTCATATTAACTACATTACCAACAAATTTGTGTTCATTGCGTATAGCTCATCAAAGAGAACACAAATCACGTAAAAAAATATATATCAAACATATACAGATACTAAAACATCGACAAACATGCATGTAATCACTTTAGAATAATATTTTTCTCTAAAACTAAACCCTAACCCATAAATACAAAACCCTTAGCCCTAATAAAAATTTACATTACACTTTTACCTCAGATAAATAATGCACGCATCTCAATTCCACTAAAAATATTTAATATAAAAAAAATGCATTTCGCTCCATCTATGGAGAGATATCAATAAATGCGGTTTGACTTTTCAAATTTTGGTTTTGAGATGTTATCGAGACATGGTTATATCGTGACACGTGGACATCGCTCCAAAAATCAATACCCCTCCAAAAGTGGAGCGATATCTAAGGTTATTTTGGATAATACGAAAATTATGGTCCTCTACAAGAGAATCCCATTCAAAATGGGACTCTGCAGTAATTTTATCTTTTTCTAATGGTTGATAATGTTTAACAGCTGTATAGAAACTATACAAGTGTTGAAATCGAAGGAAACATGGTTGATTTCTTGGAACTCACTGCCTACACCAGAAGACGCTTATAGCGACTACAAAAGTAGTCGCTATCAATGGCAATTGTAGTCGCTAAAAGCCTCTATAAAAAATACACATTGTCAAAAAAAAACTGTCGCCTAAACCTCGTCACTATAGGTCTATAGCGACTACCAGTTTCACTTTTAGCGGCTACACACTTTGACTTGACTTAACTTTGACCTTTTGACTTTTATTGACATTGGACTTGTATTGACCAAAAACTTTAGCAACAACTTAAAGCAACCACAGAATAATTGACTATCATTGACCAATTTTTTAGTGACTATTAAATAGCGACCACATATGGTCGTTGAATAAACTTTAGTGACCACTTATAGCGGCTAGTCAAAGACGGGCCCAAGAAAGTGAATTTTTTGTTGTTTTGCGGAGTTGCTAAAGGTGGGGAGTCTCGTGATCTCAAAATTAGCGTAGTGACTTAGGTTATACTACGATAGAAACATGGGTTAATCTGTTATTAAGGTTGAAAGTTTCTTCAAGCTAGGTAAATGGGTAGTTTATTCTTGGAATGTCATATTTTCTAAGCATTGGGATCAAACAATGTGTTTTCATTGTGTCGGGGGGTTTGGGGGGGCGAGGGCCAAAGCCAAGAGTTTAAAATCAAAATCAACTTTGACTTTTAGGCTATTCCTCTACACCCTACGACTGTGGATTGTGTGGAAGGAGGGAAAGCATCCAGTAGGCGTGAAGCAAATGCAACATATCAACTCTATACCAACCCCAATTAAAAGAGTATTCATATCGTATGGAAGTAGAGTGGTTGAATGGTGAAGCAACACTATTTGATAACAAGGTCCTCCTGTATTTCTAAGGAACAAACACTACCATGAAAATGTTCTGTGTTGAAGCTATAGCTTAGTAGATGTGAAGATGTGTAATGAGTAGAATACATCTCCATTTAGACCAATTTTCTATCACAAACTAAAGCAATACAAGATAAGGAAGAAATCGATATGTCCAATGACCATTTATCAAAAATAAAACGGATATGTGTTCGCATTTGATAAATTTTGCAGGTCGAAAAAGCTCATCGACCACACAGATTGTGAAAAGTTTTAGGAGCGACAAGATAAGGGAAATTGCAAAGTTCAATTTACACATATTTTCTCTCCTTTCTTTTTTCGACAAAAGTAATGACCATAAATACTAGAACCTGTCTTTTTTCATCGAAAAGAATTAGAAAACACAACACATGCAAAGATTGGAAACAAAACTTATAAGTGATTAGGTGTAAACCCTTTTGGGCCAATGAAACTGCCAAATTATATGTAATCAGTTATCATGTGTTATTGTGGATAACCATGATCACGACTCGTAACTTAAAATCCATCAATTTAAACATACATTAGGTTGGAAAGTTTTCATAGCTTTTTTCTTATATTTCTTTATATAACGTAGCGTAAGATTTTAGGGCTCGCAACATTAGACCATTCGGATAGTGGAACATTTTATGAGCGAGTCTTCCCTTATCATGACCGCGATCACCTTTATTACACTTTTATAAGAGTTGGCATCTAACATGGGTATTTTGTAAGGGCTCGGTTGTGCAGACGAGCAAATCGTGTAATGTTGTGTGTGTGCGTGCTTTTATTAAAAGGTGTTTGTGGATATATTCGTGTTTTAGTTGGGTGTGTTTTTTGTAGTGAAGTTGATCGGCTTATTACAATAAGACAAGAGGTAATGGTCAAATCTCCCTCACCTTCCACCTCAGCGTCACATTACCATCAACAAATCACCACTACCCTCACATTTCACCCACAATTGCCTCATAACTCCCCCCACCCCACCATCATTTAAAATACCCACTTTATACAAACATATCTCACAAATTACTTCACACACACTCATAAATCAAATAAACAATAATGGAAACATTCGGGGGACACAAATTGCACAAATGCCGAGTGGAGAGCTCGGCAAGTTTCGTCCCTTTTTCCACTATGTCACGCGTGAGGCGATGACCCATTTAATGGGGTGACTCGTGAGGTGAAGGGCCAAAGGTGAGATTTCACCTCATTACCTCTAGCATAAGTTGGTTGTACATAAAGAAAACTGAGTTGATGTTGATGTAGAACTGATGACCGCTATCATGAGGCTCCTTCATTATACTAGAGTATACGATATGATGAGGAGTGAGCTCGCCACTTCCTACGTGGCACCTCCTCATCACTCGCCATTTGCTTGCCACCACACCAAGGTAGCTCCTCATTGCTCCTCATTTATGCTCTCGTCGGGGAAGTGAGGAAGAAAAGGACAAAACACAAAAATGTATAAGTTTGATATTATAACTAAATGGAGTGTGGATGAGACCCAAATGAGGAGGTTGAAACTTGTTATGAGTAAGGAGGTATTTTAAAGTGAAAGTGTTAAAATTATGTGACACGAGGCTCAAATGAGGAGGAAAACCTCCTCACCATACCTTATGCTCTTAGTAACATATATCTTAAACTTGCTGGTTTAAAATATTAAACTCTTAGATGCAATAGTGCTTTTCTTTAAGAATCTATTTTGGCCCGGTATTAACAATCACAGTATTTGAATATCTAACTAAGTTTTAGAATTAGACGAGAATACGTCATTGAACATTTACATTTAATCGGTCACACTCAAATCTCTTTTTTAATATATATACCTTGAAATTTCAGTCCTGATTAAGATAAAGAACCCACGACTCTTGGATAAAAAGGTTACTCGTCTTCATTCTCAACCAACTTTTACAAAGAAATGTTTCTTAATTAAATGTTTGGTGGACTCTTAATTATGTGCGAGGAATTGCCCTATTGAGTAATGGGAAGCGGGCTACTCCCCGAAAATGCCCCGCCCCTAGGTTCATTTGTCGTTGGGGCTCAAAATCTTCCTTGCTCGTTCCTAGGTCTTTTATTCCATTATTTTGGATCGCCGTATTATTTCACTCAGTGAGTTCTGTAATTCATTTTTCTTTTCTGAATAGTTTGTTTGTTGTTGTGATGATTGATTGGGATAGTCCTTAAAATTAGGTTATATCTTATCAAAATATGCACACTCCTATTTAAGTTAGGTGATGTAAGCTAATTATGCGAACTCCTATACTAATGTCAAAATGAACAAGGAATATCTGAAGCTAAGCTTTATGCATTAACCGACTTTTTGTAGCTTTATAACATATTTGTCGTTTAGTCGGGATTAACACAGACTCCCTTTAAAAGATGAATTTACATAGAATTAAGAGCGGAGGGAGTGGTCGGCTGTTAGCCTAGCGCAAAGCCTTGGTGCGAAAAAACGCATGGCGACCACTCTCCTGCAAGCCTTACTCCGCCAGGCTAACAGCCCACAACGTGAAACTTAAATTTTTTTTTTACAAAGTATCCGTCTGGTGTAGCGTTTTTTCAAAAAATTACTCCTCCAAAACCCCTAATTTTACCCTTTAAAAATCCAATAAATACACCCCCATATATCTTTCATACCTCACACACACTTTCAATAACATCTTCCTAACTCAATAACTTCTCTTTTTCTATCAAATATTGAATCAAAGATATATCCAACGATTTCGACCCAACCGAGCACAACACGACATCATTATGGATCATCTTCAACCCGACTATGATCGATATACTGCGGGATTATGAGATCTTATCAAAAATCAAACATATAGGTGGTGTTTGTGTGAGCAAGAAGCCGGGGGTTCTAGTGATGGTCCACAAGAGGAGGGAGACAACATATATCGTCAAACGAAGAAAAAGAGCCGGAACAAACTAAACCACGACCTTAAAAAAAAACATTCTGGCGACGACGCGTAAGCACCCTAAATATCCTGAAGAAAAGTTTAGGCGCCGGTCCTAAGAGGCTCTAGACTTTTTTTAATACAAATACTCAATGACACCCTTAAGTTATGATGTCCAAACCACCTGCCAGAGGACTTATCTTATTTCCTAGATCACGGCGTCGATGCGACTTGTTCATTCAAACTTTCGTTGGAAACCTCGACAATGACCTAGGTATATCCACTCATCTAATCACTAGTAAACCAAGGACGAATAAAACAAATTGAGCACCGGGACGGCGCTCTCTTAAGGTGGGAAGACTGTAACAACCGTCAATTTTCGGAACATATTTAAATAATAAATCATATTTATTATTACATGTTTGTCGTTTATAAAATTTATTTTTAAATTATTTGATTTCGAAAACGAAAAAGGATATATTAATTCATAGTTGATTTATCAAAAACGAACCACTAAATCACGTTTTCATTATTCGGACTCTAAAGCAATTTGATGTAAAACGACATTCCTGACAACTTTTCAGTTTTGACCGAGACCTGAAAACAGACAGAAAGTGACTGAAATGCCCTCGCAAGATTTAGAAACGAGAAAATAATTAAATTATATTTAATTAACACTTTTTATTAAATAAAAATATTTAATAAATTAGTCATCATTTTATTCGAAAACGTTTAATTATAACGCGAATATTCGAGTTGAAATCCATTTTTATTTCGGACAAGGCGTAACCGGGTCACTAAATAAATAACAAATATTTTTAGAAATGTTATAAAAATATTTATGAAATACTATCAAGTAAATACTCATTTTGTTGGAAAAATTATTTGGAAAACAATGGCGCAAGTTTCGTATTTTAATTCCTCCGTTAAGTGGCTCAAACGAGTCCCGAACCATTATTTAATAAAAGTTACACTTTTAGTCCCTGTGAAATATTTACACAACCCACCCTAAACTATTATACATTTTTCATTTCATTTTATAACTTTATTATATATATAAAATTTATAAACTTTTAAACCATTTTACAAAAATATAACACACACACATGCATCATCTTCCACTCCATCTCTCTCCCCCTACTTCCGGCAGCCACCGCCGGATTCCGGCCACCGCCACCACGCCGCCGCCGGAAAACTTTTCCGGCGAGTTTTCCGGCCGAAACCAAAATTTGTTTTTCATTCCCCGATCCACCAACTCACGTGCCTCCACGCGCCTGCTCCGCCACCACCATCCACTCACCGCCACTGCCGCTGCCACCCACGACACCACCACCGCCGCTGCCTCCCCACCTCAGCCGCCACAGTCGCGGCTCAGCCACACCACCACCATCTAACCACAAAACCAAACGCACCCTTGCTGGTGGTGTTGTTTAGATGGTGGTGGTGTGGCTCAGCCACACCACCCCGAGAGGGTGCGTTTGGCAGCCACCGCACCACAAGGGTGCGTTTGGTTTGGCTCAACCCGAAGAGGGCGTTTGTTCTTGGCTGTTAACACCCGTTAGAGTGTGGTTGGTTTTATAAAACGCCCACAAGGGTGCGTTTGGATCCGGGTTCGGCACCATGAGGTGCGTTTGATTGTTATTAAACCCACACAGGGCTGCGTTTGTTTGCGGTAAGCACCAAAAGGGTGCGTTGGGATTTAGGGCAGCAGCAAGGGTGCGTTTGGTTTTGTGGTTAGCACCATCAGGTGCGTTTGGTTGTTGTTAACAGCCGAAGGGGTGCGTTTGGTTTTCGATTATGCACCAAAGGGTGAGTTTGGTTTGAGAGAAACAACATAAGGGGGTGTTTAGTTGTGCAGAAAACCCGAAAAGGGGTGTTTGGTTGTGCTGAAACGTATAAAAGGGGCGTTTGGTTTAGCAGATTTGGGAGCATTTGGGTATACGCGATTAGGCTGCGTTTGGTTTAGTAAGAAAGCCACAGAAATGGGTTAGTGTGGTTTATACAAGTGGATAATAAAAATTAAATGATTTCACATATAAATTTATATATTAAACCGGATCTAAATGTGGTGGTTAAATGGTTAAATAAATATGTTATTTGTTAATTTATTTGGTTTAGATATAATTGTTAGCAGACGTGTTTGTATGGCCCAAAGGCCTGTGCTCATGATTAGCCCCGATGTGTGGTATATATATACATTGTATTGTACTAATTATATCCCTACATTCACTTTGTTCGTGACTTGGTTGCCGCTGGTCATATCCGAGTACTTCATGTACCTTCTCGTTATCAGTATGCAGATATCTTCACCAAAGGCTTACCTACGGTTTTGTTTGATGAGTTTCGCTCCAGCTTGAGTGTTCGTTCCTCTCTCGCTCAAACTGCGGGGGGATGTTAGCAGACGTGTTTGTATGGCCCAAAGGCATGTGCTCATGATTAGGCCCGATGTGTGGTATATATATACATTGTATTGTACTAATTATACTCATTCAATAAACACAGTTTACAAAAAACACAAACTACTCATCATCATTATTCCATAGACGCTCCATAAGGTCTTGTCGAAGATCGATGTGTGTTTTCCTATCGCGAAGTTCTTTTGTCTTCCTAACATGTAAGTCACATCTTTCGACCCAGTCTCTAACAATGTTCGGTGCTGGATTCACGAACACATCTCTCAAGTTAACTTCAAATCCCTCGTCTTCCAATATCATGTTATGTAAAATTATACAACAATACATGATTCTCTTGAGGATGTTGATTTGCATTGCACGCGCGGGTTGTCGTATAATACCTCAACGACCTTGTAGAACTCCGAATGCCCGTTCAATATCTTTTCTTGCAGCTTCTTGAACTCTCTTAAACTTCAAGGTTTTTTCATCCATTGCAACAGAAAATGTTTTGACAAACGTAAACCATGCTGGATAAATACCGTCGGCTAAATAGTAACCTTTCCTATATGTATGCCCGTTTACAACAAATGGACACTCTGGAGCTATATCAGCAATTCCAGCATCAAATAATGGGGAACTATATAACAAATTTAAATCATTATTCGCCCCAGGAACCCCAAAATATGCATGCCAAATCCATAATTTTTGATCAACAACAGCTTCTAACATAAGAGTTGGGTATTTATTAGTACTCCTTTTGAACTGCCCATGTAACGACTTTGGGCAGTTTTTCCAATCCCAATGCATACAATCGATACTCCCGAGCATTCCCGGGAGTCCATGTTTTTCTTCGTGCAATTCATATGTTTTTTGAATATCAGTTGCAGTTGGCCTTCTTAAAAACTTATCATAATATAAAACGTGAATGCACTTAGTAAAGTGATCTAAGCATTCTCGTGAAGTACGTTCAGCACTTTGCAAATATTCATCAAATGCATCAGGTGAAGTGTCGTACGCCATTTGACGTATGACGGATGTGCACTTTAAAATAAAACCAATACTATTACGACCGGTCGCATCGAGCCGTGATCTAAAATAACTAAAGTACTCAGGCATGGGTTGCACATCATAACTTAAGATATCGTTGAGTATTTTATTAAAAAATCTAGAGCTCATACGATACACGCGTCTAAACTTTTCTTCATAATATTTAGGTTCATACTCGTCGTCGCCAAAATAGTCGTCGATTAGCCTTTGTTCCGCCTCTTCTCGTTCCCGATATATGTATGTCATCCTCCGCTTTGGACCATCACTCGAACCCCCGGCTTCTTGCTCACACAAACCCACATAATGTTGATACGACTCATAATCCCGCATATCACTTCAGGTACAAGCACTACTAACAATATTAATACTGCTAATCCTGAAGTTAGTATTGGTAACACCAAAGTTAATACTACCAGTAATAAAACTAGTACTGCTAGTTTCAGTGATGCCACAGTATATGCCTTTTTATCCACTCAACCACAAGGGTCTCAACTAGTTCATGAAGATCTTGAGCAACTTCATGATGATGATTTGGAAGAAATGGATCTAAAGTGGAATATGGCACTACTAAGCATGAGGGCAAGAAAGTTCTATCAGAGAACTGGAAGGAAGATCATCATTGATGGAAGCAGTACTGCTGGATATGATAAATCAAAGGTAGAATGTTTCAACTGCCATAAAATGGGACATTTTGCCAGAGAATGCAGAGCACCAAGGAGTAAAGACAACAGAAATTGGAATCAAGGTAGCTCATCAAAGGCAGTAAGGATTGAAGATGCTTCTGAAAAGGCAATGTGTGCTATAGATGGTGCTGGATTTGATTGGAGTGACATGGCAGAGGAAGAAATTCAAGCAAACATGGCTCTCATGGCATTCTCAGATTCTGAGGTAACAAATGATAAATCTTGTTCTAAATCTTGTTTGCAAAATTATGAAGCTCTAAAGAAACAGTATGATGATTTACTTGTTAAATTAGATGATACTGGTTTTAAAGCTTCTACATACAAAAGAGGTTTATCAATTTTAGAAGGACAAATTCTTAAATATAAAGAATCTGAAGTCCTTTTTTCTGAGGAAATTGCTTTGCTTAAAAGAAGTGTAGGTCACAAAGAGTATCTAATGGGATTACTTAGGACTGAACTTGAAAAGGTTAAGGAAGAAAAGGAGGGGTTTGAGTTTAAGATTGCAAAGTTTGAAAAATCATCAAAAGACTTAGATCAGTTGTTAGCAAGTCAGATAACTGACAAAAGCAAAAAGGGTTTTGGTTATAATGTTGTCCCCTCACCTCATCCCTTGATTCTTAATAGACCAACACCTTTAGACTTATCTTATTCAGGTCTAGAAGAATTCAAACAACCTGAGGTAAATGAGTATGGTCCTAGGGATTCAAGTGTAAAGCCTACCACTGGTTGTGATAAAGAGTCAGATAATTCTAAGGAGAATACTGATGACTCTTTAAAACAACAACAAAAGACTGATTCTAGCTCTGTTAAGTCTCCACTTAAGGTAGACAAAGATTGGAAAGAAAAGTTTTTCTGTCCTGCTAATCAAGTTAGGGAAGAAGAACCTAAGAAAGCTAGAGAGAATAATGATGCTCCAATTATTGAAGATTGGGTGTCAGATGATGAGGATGATGTTGAGCCTATCCCTAAGGTTGAAAAGAAAACTGTTATACCTACTGCTACTAAGAAAGAGTTTGTTAAACCTGAAAAACCAGTTAGGAGGTCAGTTAGGTATGCAGAAATGTACAGGTCACAAAGACCTAGAGGAAACCAAAGGAATTAGAATGGTCAAAAATCCAATCAATTAGGATGTAACTTTGTTTTTAATAACAAGGCATGTTTTATCTATGGAAGTTTTGATCACATTCAATACAGTTGTCCTAATGTACACAAACATATGGTTCCAAGAGCAGTCTTAATGAAGACTGGCCTAAAAACTGTTAATACTGCAAGGCCTGTTAATACTGTTAGGTCTGTTAACACTGGCAGACCTTTTAGTACTGCTAGGTCTTTTAATACTGTTAGGCCTTCTTATACTGCTCACCCAAAATCAACAGTTCATTGTGCTAGACCAAGGACTTATTATGAAGATGACTAGGTGGATGACTCAAGATTAATAGTAGTAAGGATGACTCGTTTTTCATTTCACTTTGGTGGTTTGGGGATGTACTAGAACTAGTGATCACTAACAAGAGTGAATAATAGTTATGAGGTTTGAGTGTATGGTAAACATATATCTTGTGGTTTCTAGTGAATAAGAATCACATATATGAGTTCTTAAGAGTGTTTGGTTAAAGGATATATTTGAACATGTGTGTTTTCACTTCCCCTTTAATTCGTGCTCATCTGGACATAAATTGTGGAATAAAAAGAATAAATGAAGAGAAATATTGACAGAAACGATAAGCTTGACAATGTCATGATGGATGATGGTACGATGGTGGTTTGGGGATGTACTAGAACTAGAATTTCATCCGCCAAGTTATATAGCTCTTCTTGAGTATTGCGAATGTTCATAAAACAATCACATGATGAGGTACGAGGTTGTCTTAAAGGTGATAGTGGAAATATGGACGGAAGATATTAACCATCTATATAATAATAGAGGCGTGATTAAGGTTTTTGTGAAATGAATTAGACATGAACAATGAGTGACATTTTAATTTGCATTTTGGGAATTAAAAATGCTTAAACATTTTGGATGAAATGGTTAAGTTGTCAATATTTATCGGAATGTATT
>BQNB010158873.1:0-14978 GCA_026074375.1 Tanacetum coccineum | reverse complement strand
TAACCGTATTTCTTCTGGAGACGTATAGAAAATGCTTTCTCGTTTAAAATTCGTTTGTAATAACGCAAATAATGTTTTGGAATCATTTTCCATTTTATTCAAATCTACTAGCATTGGATTTGCACTAGGCATTGGTGTCACTGTTGGTTTTGTCTCGGAAGACGAAGACGGTAAACTTGATTTTGAAGAATTCTCAGAAGATATAAAAGAAGATGAGATATATTTTTGTTCAGCAGAAAATTCCTCTTGTGGAACAAAATCTTCATAAAGAGCATTTAACTTTTTGTAATCAATTGTCTAAATATTTTGTTTTTTCGCAATAGCAGTTGGATCTTGTGATTTCTTTTTCGTTTTGATTTGACTCTTGGTTGCATCATCAAGGATGCCTTCAGTATCTCTAACATTCATTTGAATTTTCAAATCATCAAGGCAAGAAGCATCATATAATTTTGGATTCCAAGAAATTGCTTTCTTGAGAGTATAAAGATTTGTGTACCCCAAACCATGTTTTACTTTTGAATCATAAAATGACATTGGTTTTGGTCCAAGCATAAACATTTCTTGTAAGGAGTTACCCATTTTCAATACTATATCTTCATTATTTTTAGCTCTTGCTTCAAGGTCTAGAACAGTGTCATGATATTTATCTTCGTTGTCACTCATTTTGCGTTTCAAAGTTAAATGTGTCTTTTGAAGTTCCATAGTTTTCTTTTTAATTCAACAACAGACAACTCTAATTTATCGCGTTGTTGTTCTAAATCTCGAATAACGTCTCGATCATGAATAAATTAAGATTGTGACTCCTGTTCAAATCGTTTTGCTTTTCGATTAGCCTTAATATATTCGTTAAAATAGGTAGTGGTATTTCCTTTAGTTATTTCAAAAACCTCGAACCTTTTCCTTATACGACTCAAGCTGTTTAGTCAACACGATGTTTTGTTGTTGAACTTTTTTAGCGATGATTTGTTGTTTCTCAGCTTCCTTATACGCATTTCTAGCTAATTTCTCTGATTCATATGATTCTTGAACATTGTTATCGTATTCAACACTGCCACTATTAACATCTTCATTTGGTTCATCAAATATAATATTGCTATCAATTTGATCATCACCAATTTTGTTGTTAATAATTTTAGGTTGCTTCAGATACTTTTGTTCTTGTGTATCTTTAGCAAATAATGGATTTACATAACTGGTAGATAGTGTTCGTACCTCGCTGAGAAATGCAGAATCATGGCTTGACCCTTTATCAGAATCAAAGTTTGTTGGTTGAATCCTGGCCATCAAGCATATATTTACACTTAGTTCCTCAATTTCTTCCATCCGTGAAGCATTAACAAAGAGAAAATCATTATGTTCATTGGTAAGAATTACTCCTGCTTCATCTTGTTTTACTAGCAACGTTTATTCCATGAAGTACTTTGAATCTCGAACTCTTGGCTTAGGACAATTCCGAGCATAATGACCTTTTTCACTGCAATTGTAGAATTGAACATTTGCAGCAGTTCCTGAAGACGTAGTTCGAAGAGTTCTTTGTATGTTCCCAGCATCATTCTGAACATTGGTACCCTTAATAACTTCCTCTTGAACATATGAACGTCTAGTATTTCTGCCATTGTTATCAGAATTCCTACTTTGAATCTGTACTCTGTCGGCTTGAATAATTGCTTGATTTCTGGTGTTAGAGGAAGAACGAAGAAGAATATTTGTTGTATTAGAGAAGCGTTGAGTGATTGCCCGAGGAAGCAAAATCATTGCAGAAGTAAGTGGGTCTTCAGAAGTGTTTTGTACTGCATCCCCTTGATAATCCTTGATGCATATTTATTTTTAAATATATTTTTACTCAAGTTTTAAATTTAGAAAACTCGATCTATCTGACAAAGCACTAATGGGCAGAGAACCCGATCGTGGGTAGTATAGAATGGTAAATCCGAGGTCGTTCCAAGAGCTAAGTTGTAATTAGTTTTAATTTGAAATGTAACTTTTTAAAAATGGTTTTTGAATTGATTCAAAACGAATTACAATAAAATTAAATACTAAAAATTAAAAGGGTTTGGATATATCAGGAGAGAAAATGTGCTAACCTAGTTACTTCATTACTACTGTTATGAAAATGTTTTCCTGTGCAATGTTAAACTATGGTTTTATTAATGGTTTCTAAGGTCAATAGACTTGAATAGGTATATTTAGTCTATCCTATACTTCTCGCGATTCCGACACAGTCCAAATCGTATAGGAGGTAGGATATCCAGGTTGTAGTGATTAATCCCAACTATTCCCAAAACTTATCTAATAACCTATACAGATTATTAACCCCCTCTGAAAGAGTTCCTATGCTTTTTAAGAATATTGAGTGATAAGTGTGGAGACCGGTTAGTTCCTACACTAGGGATGGAGTCATACATCCTCCCTAGTACCTGATGGATCCCATATTGACATGATAATCTAATAATAAGGCAATCAAGGTCCAAACCACCCGTACTACCAAAACTCAGGGTTACACGATAGTCAAGGAATATCTAACAAAACCATAATCTAACAGGAAACAAACATCATAACAATAGTAACTACATAACTAGGCCAACACTTTAAGTGCTTAGCCGCTCATGGTAACGGAAACACAGCAAGAAATAGAAGTAATCATAGATTGAAAGCTCATAATTCTTACAGTATTTGTATTTGAACGATTAAATACAAAAAGTAAGTAAAGTGTGATCTCCCTTGGACTCCAGGTGGAATTCTTTGAAAGTTGGAAGCCTTTATCGCCTCTCCAATTAGCTGTGGAGGAAGTGATGCCAGAATAGCTTGAATGAGGCCTCTATTTATAAGTATCGAACATGTTATGGCGTAACTGATAAAGGTGTTACAGCGTAACCTTCTTACACGGTATTCCATAAATAAGTAATTGTTGCGACGTAACCAGATATTGCGTTACGCCGTAACCTTCAAATAATTTCTATATGTACATGATCTTCATTTCATATTTGTAGATCTTTATGGTTACAGCGTAACCATAAGGGGTGTCACGCCATATCTTTGGTAAGATTTCCTTCTAAATACGTGTATACGGCGTAACTAGATATGGTGTTACGTCGTAAAGTTGTCCTTGATCTTCGTACTTGCTTAATATATGTTACGGTGTAACCATTTTTGTTGTTACGATGTAACATTCTTCAGATAATTACACTTTAAGCCCTTTTTCCCTTGTTTCTTGTCATTTTCCTGTATTTCACTTGAAAACTATAAAATGATAGAAAATATCTCGTTTTCGAGTATTAGTGAAACAATTACAGGTAATATAGGGGGTATTTTGCCGCTAAAAAGTATTAAATATTTGATGTTATCAATCCTCATCATAATCAACCATTAAAGAAGGATGTATGACATAGTAAGGTGAGGTAGTCCTGGAAGAGGAACATGTATGTGCCACCAATGCAAGAGGATCATGTGATTTTTCCACTTTCTTTGCTCTAGATGCATTTACCAGTTTCTCAAATTGGTGAAGATAGTTAAACAAATCATCATAACTATCCTTTGTCAATATTTTTTCAAGACGAACTTGAGTGACATACTCCAGCCATTCAGGTTGTAAAAAATTTAGAAACTTTGTGTTAACAGTGACGTTTGGAAATATGATGTCATTTCTTTCTAAATCATTCTTTAGCTAAGCGAAACGATTGTAAACTAACACAAGTGCTTCTCCTGGTTCAGCAACGAATTGATCAAACTCATTAGTAAAGCGTGTTTCCCTATCAACTTTGTTTTGCACAGTTCCTCGCATTAAACGTTCAACTCTTTGCCACATGGCTTTTGCAGTTTTGCAAGCATCCACAGAGTTATATATGTCATTTGGGATAGAGATTAGAATTAAATTCATTGCTTCAATCTCAGCTTCATAGTGTTTCAAATCATTTCCTCTTAAGTCCTCTTCTTTTTGCATCCTTGGTGCTTCAGTATCAGAAGGAGTGAAAGTTTAAAACTCATATGGACCTTCATCAATTGCCTTGTTAAGCCATTTTCTATTTTCTCTCTTTCGATTAAGGTATATTCTAAAACGACTTGCCCATGGTATATAACTACCTCTTTCAAGCATCGGTGGTCTAGTCTCAGAACAGGCATCAGCAAGAGATTGTTGATGTGTATTAGACGTCGACATATCTTGTGATTCAATGATTGGATCTTTGTAGACGAAAAAGAGTTATATTCGTGATATGCATTTCACACCTCTGTCGAATATTGACTAAATGCAACAAACTCGATGTTTTTTAATTTCAGAATATTCTTTTCGATAGTCCTTTAATCAAATTCGATTTTGGCCAAATAGTTCTCAGATAACAAATTCAGAAAAGTTCTTTGACAACACAATAATCAATTTCGGGACCGTATCTCAGATAATATTATCTCAGACAAGACTATAATCAATTTCGGTACCTTCCTCAAACAATATAGATCTCAGACAACTTTATTAATCAATTTTGGAACTTTTTCTAATTTTGATCTATACTTTTTTTTAAATGCTCGTTCAATCAAAATTTTGACTTACTTACTACGATAAAACCGTAATGACGTCAAATTTGATGAAACTCTAAGTTTTAAGTACTTCTAATACGTACGAAACGTGTCGAGTAATAATAACTATATCCCATTAGATGTGAAAATTGCTTGAGGACAAACAATGATCAATCTTTCGGATGTCGTAATCCCAACGAGAATTGAATTGAAAACCACGTTTATGTTTTGAAGTAAAATGCTTAATTATCTTTTAATTTTGGTTTTAGAATTTAAACTACTTTTAGAAAACTATTTTTAATACTAAAAATTATACTAATATTAATACTAGAACTATACTAATCAAATAAACTACGAGAATTATGCTAAGATGATCTAAAAGAGATATAAGACGAATATGCTTGCTAAGTGACGTGGAAAGTTCCTCAAGTGTGAATTAAGGTTTTACTTAACGAATTAAGTGTTATAGTGTGTTGTATTGTAGTTTTTAATGCGATGAGATTATTTTTTGAATTAAATGTGTAGTCAGCGGCTGATACAATATTTTATATTTGCTCTCTCTATCACACTACTCTTCGGCTTGAAATTTTTGACACTATAATGTTATTGATGGCATATTATGTAGTGTTATTAAGATTATTAGGATTTGTGTGTTATTGTATATATAGTGCAGAACAATTTATATAAATTGGGAAGAGAGCGGGGGTAGTGATCATTGTCGTTATTGGAATGTGTTTATTATGGTGATATATTATATTGGGTGGGGTATTTGTTATAGGTTTTCGTGTTGGTGAGTGTGGGTAGGGGGTAGTGGGGGGGATGGGGGGGAAAATGAAAGATAAGTTGTGAAGGTGAAGGGTCTCACAAGAGTTTGTTTACATTTTGTGGTTGGTTGACATTTAAGGGGTTATTGAATATAGTTGGAAATTGGTAGTTTGGAAAGTATAGTAGACAAGGTTCTATATTTGATAGATATATCAAAGTTCATTATCTTTTAGTTGAGTTACATAACACAGCACAACAGATCTTATCATCACCTCTACTAAGAATTAGAGTAGTCACAGGTTATTTATAGTTATATTGGTGGTCTATTCTACACCTGGATCTATGAAGACTTTTGTCATAGTGCTTTAGTGTAGCTGTATTAGTTTAAATTTGAGAGAGAGTAAATAGTGAGTTTGTTCTAAAAGTTCTTTAAGATGGGTGCGATCTTCTCTTATTTGTAGATCGATTGTGTGAGTAGATGATTGGAGAGCCTCGAGCGGGTTTGTGTGTTATTTTTTTTCCACTAGATGTTTTTAGGAGAGATAGTTATTTTATAAGATAGCTTCTGGTTTGTGGATTTGGTTTAGTAGGTGTTTAAGTTTTGATAATAAGCTGGTGTATAAAAAATTTATGCTATAATATTGTATATTTTTTTATGTTTGTTTTAAGGATTGTATGTTTAGTTTATTATGTATGAGGGAATTCATTTAGGACAGGCTGGTAGTAATTGGATTGGGTTATGAAATTTTGAGTTTAGTTTGGAGATATTAAATTTTATTTGATTTAAATACTGTATTTAATTATTTTTTGAATAAGGTTGTTGTGTTAATGTTTTGATTTTAGGGGATGAGTAGTATTTATGATGATAGATTAAGTAATTTTTTAATTTATTGTTTTTAATTTTATTAATAGGTGATGGAATTTTTGTAGATTAGTTTCTATATTGCAATTATTATAAGATCATTAACATAATAGAGATAGTTGTTAACCATTATAATTATTTAACATTAAAAATAGAGATATATTATAGAATTTCAACAGTAAATTCATTTAAATAAATAGAATTTAGGATTTGTGGTAGGGTCGATTACAAGATCTATACAATGACATATCTATTAATTATTGGAAAATAACAAGTTATAATATGTTTTTATTGTGAAGAAGTAGATAATTAAGGTTATACAAAAAACATTATAGATATATTATAGATGTAGTGTAAATAATATCACAGTGATCGTAATAGACAAGCTCTAGAGAAACTACAAAGATTTAACCTATTGCGCGAGAGATACATAATTATTAATGAAGACTACTACACAATTTGTATCTATCATCTGATTAAATATAGTATAATTTTCATCAGTATTACAATAACATAGACACAATCAATACTATTTAGTAAATTTGAACATTTAAAAATTTCGATTTTATGAACACACATGTTTCAACTATATAATTATGAAGTATAAATACTGTATGCACATTCAAACACATGAAACACTCATAACCTACAAAAAAAGAGAAAATATTATCATGACGTTATATTCTCGACATACGAGAATACAATATCTTAATATTATTAAAAATGTTAACATTAAGCATTAAACAAACTGAAATCATCACAAGAATAAGAACTTACAAAACAGAATAAGCACAAATTTACAAACTAAATGATCGAAATAAGCTAAACTAAGCTAAATCGAATTACTAGCAAACTATATATAAGCTAACACGAATCTGAAATAAGATATGATATAGCTTATTCAGTTTATAAATTTAGCTTTTAGATAATCAATAAGCTTAAAGACGAAAATAAGCTAGAACCAGCTTATTATTATTACTTATTAACCAAAGTTTATTTAGGACAAGAGATAGATTGAATAAGCTCTTAAGAAGCTTACGGTTTATTTCTTAATCATAAATAAGCTGGTTAAATAAGCTTAGGTAATAAGCTAATTGAGTTAGCTTAAGTTCCGATAAGCTTTTGGAAGGAAAAGTAGAAAAGAAATTAGGCACTTCAAGTAACAAACATCATCTTCATAAAACTAGAAAATAAGCTCAAAATACAATAATCTCTAAATAAACTAGTACATAAGCTAAATAAGCTGAGAATAAGAAAAGAAGAAAAAAAAACTAAAAAAATAGATCTAAACTAATATTTTGTAACTCAAAAATTTAAAGAAAAAGTGTCTGTCACGCGTTGGATTTACGCCAGTATTTAAAGCAACCATCACCGCCTCATCATTGGCTCGTTAATGCCTTGGATCGACAACCTTAATATGCCAGCGAATAAATTCATGATCCACAAATAGGGTAGCGCCACATGGCCTTTATGACGAGTAAAATATTGGTTCGGGCAACCAACCAATCACCGAGCCAATTTCACACAATTCTTATCCTAATAATTATCTTGAAATGAATAGATAAGAGAGCACGTAGAGGTCTTGCATTTGTCATGGTATTAATTATGGGTGAGAGTGGTACTGATTACTTGACCCTTTGAATTATTTTGGGAGAGTGTTGTACGTATGCCAACAATTGCACAACTCTTCAATATTCAACATATCAAATTGATACCACCTTTTGTATTTGTTCTTGGGCAGGTTATAGGATTTTCATCATGGGCCGAGCTTCACTTTTATTTATGGGATGAGATTGTGCATTTCTAATCGTTGGGCCAGTTAAGTTGGGTTGAATGTTTCCTAAAAGACTTGTTTAATCATGGCTTTTGATAAATATGGGTCAGTCCGACCTATATAGATAGAGTCGGGCCGGCTTAATAAAAAATGAAGTCACCGTCGGACTCGTGATTCCGTGCTCTTTCCAATGGCATGCTCGGGGAATTTTTCCGACTTCGTCTCGACTTTGAATAATAATCGCTCTTTATCGAAACGAACCCGAAAATACCCGTTTTCGCTTTGTTTTCAATCCTTAGTACCTGTAAGACATAAAAACACAAAACAATATATTTGCAATATATTTTTTCATATTTTAGTATTTTAGTCCGTTTTATAGTGTTTTCCGGGGTATAAATGATGTGTGTTTAAGCACACATCAAATTCCTTCACATTTAGCCATTGCTGGTCCCACACGTAATGTTTATAAAACACGCCCAAAAATAAATAATTTAATCCCCTTTTAACTTATGACCCCTTACATCAAACAAGAACAAAAAAGGTCCATTTAAAAGGTTCAAAAATCATTTATTTCGAAAAAGCCCCCGTTTTAACCACTTATTCAATAATAGATAAAACTAAGATAAAATTTATTCAAATTATATAAAAGGCATAAAGAATGGGAGTTCGTCATCCTTGATTTTCACAATCCCCAAACCAAGCTTAAAACAAAATCACAGCTAAATATAAGATTAGATGCTAACGCTACTCATAAATGCTAATTGTGTAAACGCAGCTATTTTTCGCTCCCTTATTCCTAATTTCCTCTAAGGATTTTATTATTATTATTGGTGACAAATAAATTATGTCCTTATTATCATAATGGTACCCGGTTTAGACCATAATTAGTTTGAAATCCTTTCCTAAAGAGACGATATGGTGAGAATAAAGTCCACATTAAGGTTCTAATTTCACATGATTTAGGGGTTATCCTTTTTATTTCATCCGAAACAACCCATCTACGAGTCCTGAGACAAAGGCTTTATTTAGATAACCACGGAGTCGAAATTTGGTTTTATTATTGCAACATTTTTATCCCTCGGTCCTTTAAACAACTGACACATCGGGCGTCCTAACCGACAGAGCTAATAGTCTTATTTTGACCTCGGTAATTTCCTAGTCCTTTTTGAATACTGACACATCGGGCGTCCTAACCGACAGAGCCAGTAAATTTTTATCAGTCTCGGATTATTATTATTATTATTACTTCCACCCTTTAAACAACTGCAACATCGGGCGTCCTAACCGACAAGAAACAGTGGTCTTATTTCGGCTTCAATTTATTACATTATCATTATTTATTATTTTTTATAGCCAAATTTCAAGTCTTGTAGTCTTTTAACTACCGAGACATTGGGCGTCCTAACCGACAAGACCCGGTAGCCTATTTCCCTACAACACTGACAGAACCTCGATGTGTACCTTACTTTCACCAAAAGAAATCTCTACCAAGGGATTTAAACTAAGAATCGCAAAAACCAAATCAACTTTATTTATTGAAAATTATTATTTTATCGTTTTTAAGCTGATCGAAGCAAAAAGCTAAAATTAACATCTATGAGCTCTAAAGATATCCAACTACTCCATGCTTAGCATCTAACTTATATTCAACTCTATTAATTTTTGTTCTTTGCAAAATTTTAAAGTCTTGCAAACGCTTAGTCTAGAAAGATAAGGGTAAAAGCTAGATTGCAATCACTCGGTCCAAGTCAAATATCCCTATTCTACGGCCTACTTAACAATTTTATATATTTCTATTTTCTTATCATATTTCATACATTTTATTTATAAAATAAAATAAATAAAAATTTTGGTTAATACGGTGTTGCAGGAGACACAACAAGGCACATGTAAGATCATATTTTGGCAGAAATCCCCCCCCCCCACACTTAGAACTGAACATTGGCCTCAATGTTTAAAATTTTTGGGTTTTACCCCCACACTTAAGAATGAAAAAGGCAAATGCTTAGAATTCCAAATGTGAAAGGGGAAACAATATATATACATATATGATCATAATTGAAAATTCCCTAGGCTTAAACATGAAAGATTAACGAGACCGAGTGAATTTAGAGTATGAAAACACTGCACGTTGGTCCATCACGATCATAGGGAATCCTGCAATCGAAACAGCAAAACCACGAAACACAACAAGGATAGAAGCACACTTCCACACTTATTCATTACTACTACTAAACTACTTATTCATTACTACTTAACTATATTATTATTAATACTAATAGATAGATAACACGGGTTGCCTCCTGAAAAGCGCTTGTTTTTGTGCGAGTCTCTAGCTTGACTCTCCCCGAATTTATTTTTCCTTGGGACAGAAACAGAAGAACGGAAAAATCTTCATCGGACCTTCATTAAAAATATTCGGATGAACATTAATGATTTTGAAAGTCTCATACGTCCGATGAGATAAATCCAGAGTGAGAGAGTGAACTCCTTTTGAAGTGAGTATCCCGGGGTTGAAAACTTTGTCTTCATTTTCGGATGAAAATGATAATAAAGTCTCAATCACAGTTAACTTCAAGTGAAAAAGGAGTTCAAGATCAGAAGAGATAGATAGAAAGTTACGTTCCTCAAGAATTGAAAGTGCCTCAGATGAGGTATTCACTTTATAATCCTTATATTTTGATTCATCATTGAAAATCTGAGTTCTAACCATAATGAGTAAGCCTGGGTTGAACACTTTGTCCTCATTTCCGAAGGGAGATGACAACAAAGTAGCAATCTCAGATGACTCCTTAGGAAGAGTCGAGTCACTTGCGAGTAACTGAGGAGGTAAAACATTTGATTCAGGAGATTCAAGTTCATCAATTAAAATCTTTATTTTAGAGTCCTTGATATTATCTTTTTCAGAGTGAGTGTCATTAAAATGGTCACCATACAACCACTTTTTCCATTCGTCATTATCGGACTTTAAGTCAAAAAGATCATCATTGTCATCATCGTCCTCTCCCGATGGAGATAAGTAAACGAGAGCAGGTTCATCGGCGAACCTCTCAAGAATAGGAAACATAATAACAATATCAGTTCGTAGTGTAAGAATCTGTTAACGGATCTCGGTTCAGCAAATACTCAATTTCTCTAAGATCAGCTTCAGGATCGAAATTATCATCCTCATTTCTCAGTGGAAATGGGTCAAGAAGAGCGAGTTTATCGGCGAACTCCTCAAAAAGAGAATCACTAGTCTCAAAATGTGTAAGACTAGGAGAAGAATTAAAAGGAGAAGTGGTACTGCCACTAAAGGGGTGATTTGATTTCTTAATATTTAACACTTTTGGAAAATGATCCTCGCATGTGATGTCAATGAAATTAATCATGTTAATTGACTCATTTCCATGCTTTTGAGGATGTTTTGAAGTGCTACCAGCATGAAAGATCAATTTTTCATCACCATCTCTCAGAATGAGCTCTTCCCCGTAAACATCGACTAATGCTCGAGTCGTCATCAAGAAGGTCTCCCTAAGATAAAGGGAACATGAGGATTGACATTGTAGTCGATGACAACGAAGTCAAGCATGAATGTAAACTTACCTACTTGTACGCAGACATCCTCAACTATACCGGCTGGATAAGCAATAGACCGGTTAGCTAGCTCGAGGGTCATACGAGTAGGTATAAGTTCAGGAAGCATCAATTTTTTCCATACAGAAAGTGGCATGAGATTAATGCTGGCACCTAAATCGGCAAGTGCCATGCATTTTTCAAGCTCAGGAAAGTCACAGGGAATGAGAAATTTCCCAGGGTCTCCAAGTTTTTCGGGTAACTTTCTGAGGAGAACCGCTGAGCAATTTTTAGTTAAAGATGTATTTGCCAATCCTAATAGTTTCTCCTCGTCAGAAAGGATATCTTTTAACATTTTAGCGTACTTTGGCATAAGAGCTAAAGCGTCTGCAAGACTGATATTGAAGTGAAGTTTCTTGAACATCTGCAAGAACTTATGGACTTGAATATCAAACTTGTATTAAAGCTTCTCCTTATTCAACCTCGAGGGATAAGGAATTGGAGGTTGATGAGGATTCCGCTTAGGAAGCTCAGAAGAAATAGAAACAGGAGAAGGAGGAATTTTAGAAAAAGATCTAGAAGAGGGAGACGGTTAGACAACCGGAGGTGGGACACATATGGTACTTTCGGGAAGTACCTGGTCCATTATTGTCTCCGGTTCTCGTTCCACCTCCTTAGAAGAAGAAGAAAGAGGAGGAGGTAGAACCGAGGGTCCACTTAAAACCTTAACCACTGTGTATGGTGATTGGCTTTGATTATCCGCCCTAAGGGTTATTTTTGGTGTCTAAGCAATGCACCCAGAGGTCCTCTCCTGAAGAGCCATTTCCATCTCCTCCATTTGATTATGAACAAATTAATTACGGATTCCTATTCTTTTTTTAAAGATTTGGTATCTGGATCAATAACTGTCCTCAAACAATATTCTTCATGGAAGATTGATTTTGAGCTTGGTTTTGATTGTAATTTTAACTTTGGTTATGATTATAATTTTGATTATAATTATTACCTTGGTTAAAATTTTGATTTCTATTCTGATTAAAACCTTGTCCTTGATTAAATCTGTTTTGATTATTCTATAAATTCTGATTATTACTCTGATTTTAATTATTGAAACCCGATGGTCCAAGAAAATTATTAGAATGATAGCTAAGCAGATTACGATCTCCTTGAGGTTGGTAAGCATTACCACCTGAATTATTGTTCCCCGTAGTAGCATAAACGTCTTAAGTGTAGCCACCGGCGGCTTAGCACTCATAATAAGAATGTGGACCACCACAAGTCTCATATCTAGGAGTCATAGAATTAACTTGCTGATTCAAACGGTACATCTGAAGCATATCTTTTCTCATTTCGATCATCTGCTGAGCAAGAGCTGAAATCTCAGAGGAGGAAGAAGTAGTAGAACTAGATGACTCACCCCTATGAGCTGAGGTATCCCAGTCATTGTGGTGGGCAGTTATATTCTCGATAAGATCATAACACTCTTCGGGTCTCCTTTTCATAAAGGTCCCTCCAGCTGCAGCATTGATCGTGCCACGGTGTCTTAATGTTAACCTGTTATAGAACGTGTCTATTTGAGTAACGGGTAACATATTATGGTTTGGACACCGATCGTTTAAAAGCTTGTAACGTTCCCATGCCTCAAATAATGATTCATCCGAAGCTGGCGAAAGTTACTATATCGTTCCTTAGTTTCGTTACCATAGAAGGAGGGACGTATTTAGAAAGAAATTTCGAAGCCATCTCCTGGAAAGTATGGATAGAATTTTTCAAAAGACGATCAAACCATGCGATGGCATGATGCGTCAATGAATAAGGAAAGAGGTATAAGCCAATGGCGTCATCGGTGACCCCGTTCTGCTTCATAGCTCTAGGTGATAGTCAAGAACTTATCGAAGATGTCTATTTGGTCATCAACACCCTTAGCCGTGAAACAACATCTGTTTTTGAACTTGTTGAATCATATGATTCTTCAGTCCGAAGTCAATAGCATGAATGTTAACGGGAGCGATCGGTCCGCCCCGTCCATTCATCGTTGGCTGGCACAACTCCTCCATCGTTCAGAAATCGGGAGCTGGCATATTAAGATTAGGTCCCGGCAGACCATTATGATTTTGAGGAGGGGGACTCGCAAGAGGCGGTCCCGGATTGATATTTAAATTATTACTCATATTTATCTCTTCAAAATCAAGTAAACGTGAAGGATCACCAAGATTTCTCCGACGAGCTCGAATAACACTCTCGAGATCTATAAAAGGAGGAACGAGATTCGAAGAAGAAGAACGAGTGCTCATGCACTAAAAAGAAGAAATAAGAAAGTAAAAATAAAAATAAAAATATTTTTGAATTTTTAAATATTTATAAGAGAAAATAAAATAGAAATTGAAAAATATTTTTGGTTTTTTTTATTTTTTTTTATTATTAATTTTTTATATTTTTATTATTATATTTCTAATATATATTTAAAAGAAAATAAAATAGAATTAGAAAATATTTTTGGATTTTTATATAGATAATAAAATAAAATAAAAATATTTTTGGTATTTTTAAAATTTTTGTATAAAAGAAAATAAAATAGAAATATAAAATATTTTTTTTGGATTTTTATTATTTTATAAGTATGAAATTAAATGTTCAAAAGAGAAAGGATCTTCAAGGCATCAACATCGAAACAAATCGTGAAAATCGTACAACTCTCCCCGGCAGCGGCGTCAAAAATTGATACGTACGAAACGTGTCGAGTAATAATAAGTATATCCCGTTAGATGTGAAAATTGCTTGAGGACAAACAATGATCAATCTTCCGGATGTCGTAATTCCAACGAGAACTGAATTGAAAAACACGTTTATGTTTTAAAGTAAAATGCTTGATTATCTTTTAATTTTGATTTTAGAATTTAAACTACTTTTAGAAAACTATTTTTAATACTAAAAATTATACTAATGTTAATACTAAAACTATACTAATCAAATAAACTACGAGAATTATGCTAAGATGATCTAAAAGAGATATAAGACGAACATGCTTGCTAAGTGACGTGGAAAGTTCCTCAAGTGTGAATTAAGGTTTTACTTAACGAATTAATTTCCTTAGAAAAGATAGTTATCTCACAACGTTGGTTTATTTTGACAAAAATCTCTTAAAAAGATATTAATTACTAGATGTGTAATTTGACTATTTTTCTGGATTTTGCCCTTCAAAATATTCAAACTACAAATCTAAATAATCTAGAATTATTAATTAACAAACCTTTTTACAATCCACACTTAATTCCTTATCCACTAACCACTTAGCAAGCACTAATAAACTACTCACTTATCATTAACAAACAAATAAAGATATATTAATAATCTAAATAATCTACACTAATGAATTGAAAAGGGAGAGAAAATTAAACCGAATTGAAGAACCATAAATAAACGATAACACCCAATCTAATAAGCTAAAAAAATAGTCAAATTCTATCTAGCTTATTAAACCCTTAAGCTCCACGCCTCATGAGTTGAACCGGT
>BQNB010158872.1:0-14978 GCA_026074375.1 Tanacetum coccineum | reverse complement strand
TAATGACCAAAGGGAAGCAGTCACTCCCTTTTTTCTGAAAGCATGAACTCCAGAAGCAGGAGTCTAGCTAATGACTCTCTTAAAAACTAAGCGCTTCTCGAGATGCAACCAATGTTTTATTTAAGTGTGGAGGAGTCCCTCCTCCACTCATCTCCTCTTTATTTTTCTAAAAAAACCCAAAATATTTTCTTTTTTGTGCTTTTGTGTGTTTACTTTTATGCAAGTAATATAGCTTAAATCTGGAAAATTATGGAGTATGCTCAAGGATAGCTCTTTCGCAGCTACATTTCTCTATGCCCTAGGAAGTACCGTTTTCCCTTAATTTTTCCTATTTTATAGTTTATCAGTTATCACATTGGGGGCAATGATCAAATTAAGTGTGGAGGAGAGACAAATAGGAAAAATTAATCATATCTCTCCATGTTGGCCCTGCCAAAAATTTCCAATTAATATTTTATGGAAATAATTAGCACAAAACTAGTCTACTAAATTGTGAGAATTTAAAGCCTTAAAAATATTCGAGTACTCACCTTTGGTACTTAAGATAATTGATGCCTTTAGCTTGTTCGAGTTAAGGTTTGAATGCAATTGAAAGTGTCTCATCCATCGTTACGGCTGTGTATTTGTAATTTGTCGCCTTTTCTGGAGCAATGGTATTGGTTGAAATTATATTTGAGTGAGCCGGTAATTTAGAAGCTCTAGAACTTGTGCTTGATCATCATTTACTAGATCGAAGCCAGATTAATTCATAAGCAAAATCATATGTTATGAGGAGAAATAAATCCCGAAAGTTCCTCCAACACTCCCTTTTAATTCTAAATACTGAAGTGCAAAAGATTAAAGAAAATTGCTCAAAATGAAGTTATGTGCCAAGCCTTGGTTATCAATGGTATAAAAAAGAGAAAATAAAAATTCAAAGCTCAAGGCTTAAGTTCGACACAAGAGATCTGTGTATGTTGTTCTCCTTCATCAGTTTCAAGTTCCGCCCTTCGGTCATGTTTATGTGTCAAGTACAAGCCTATGGTAGCTGTCTAGATTATGTCCGCGCATCTGAGTGACTTCACAATTAAAAACCCTATCTGAGTGGCTCGAGTGAATTAAAAAATCAAACATATTTCCCCTGTGAGGTGGTCTGTTATGTGTCTCTGCCTTAAAAGATATCTAAACTAGTAAACACTTGTAAAATCCAAAATTTTCTCCACATCACGATAAATAATCTTGTTTTTCTCATTTTATATTGCTTGAAGGCAAGCAACAGCTAAGTGTTAAGGGATTTGATAACGCCTAAATTGTACATGTTTTTAGCGATGTTATTTATATATATTTTATCATTTCTTGTAAACTTTCGATACTTAATAGCATAAATTATGTGCAGGTTCACTTGAAGTCATCCAGAGCTCAAATAAAGTTCAAGTGTTTTTTATTATTGGAAAGAAAGTTAGAAGAAAAGAAAAATATCAAGGCTGAAAAAGGCATAAGTACGCCGCACTTACCCTTTGTGCGCCGCACTTCTAAGCAAGCTCAAGAATTAAAGTTCATTAAATAAAGATAACATTAATACCCCAAGTACACCGCACAAATACTTTTATGCGCCGTACTTCTTCAATAAATATTAAATTCCCTTCGCATTTAATCACTAAGTGCGCCGCACAATCTTTTATGTGCGCTGCACTTTTACCCCAAACTTAGCCTATAAATAGTGGCCAAATTTTCACACAATTCATCCATTCCTCACTTCAGTTCATATCTCTCAACAATCATATCTCCAATTCTTCACCCCAAAAACACCATAAACCTTGAAAATTGAAGATCAAACCACGAAGAATGAAGAAATAGTATGTTTTTTGTTATTCCCTTTAATTTTGTTATGAACTTCATAGCCATGAGAGGCTAAATCTCTCATGACTACTCGGTGAAAATAATATAATGAATAAGCGTTTGGTATAATTACGATCTTGTAAATCTTAAGCTTATGTTACAATCCTATTCTATCTTATCTTATCAACTTTGATTATATACTCACACCGGTATAGGTCGAAAGACCCGCTGTGATCTATATAGTTTTAAAGATTTGTCTATGATCTTTATCGTCTGTGACATGAAATCCACTTACGTTATTTGATAAACAAAATAGATTTGATATAATAGTAACTGGATTATTTGAGTGACACATTTAATCGAGTTAACCGAACATAAGTCTTAAGTTAAACAAGTTAATTTGCAAAAAACGTTTTCTGACGAGAAAATACTTTCTATAAATTAAAGTCCTACGTCTAAGATCGTAACTATTACCACTGCTTATAAGTTATAAGAAATTATCCGAGTAGTCATATTTCTCACATGTGTTAAAGTTTATTTTTCAGCTGATTATTCGATACTAGGCAAATCCCTGTGGACGACCTGGTCTTACCTAAAAATGAATGTACTACATACGTGGGTTATACTTTGATCCGTGTGTTTCCATTTAATAAACGGTAATCTCAGTCTTATAAATTTAAAGCTTTCGAAACACATCAAATATTCACATTTTTCTCGCTATATGCTTGATATGGGGTGTTTGACATATATAAAGTAGGGCTGACCATATTGGACCGTCAACTAGATCAGAACGAGAAACCGGACCGAACCGGACTAAACATATTTCGGCCCGGTCCTTGGTCCATGGTTTTATTTAAATTCGGTCATCGGTTCGGTCTTACAAAAAACCTAGCGATTATGCTTTGTTGGACTGGACCGGACCGAAGACTAAACCGGACCGGACCATTTTGTCTGGCCCTCGGTCTGGCGTTTTGGACAAATTCGATTTCGGTCCGGTCCGGTTTTCGGACCGTGATCACCCTTAATATAAAGTACTATATTCTAAGCTTTGAATTCTTGTCCCCCTAAGAAACCCATTTTGTTCCGCCACTGTCAATAGGATTTAAGATCATGCTCACATAGGTTTGTTGTATGCACGGGAATGTAGGAAACCCGTTAAAGGCGGTAGGGACCACACAATATTCTCTTTGTCTTTTAGTGCATATCATAGATCTCTTTGGTAGGCTATAGTTGCTTCGGAGGGTTAGGCTTAGAAAGAGAGACCCGTGTGTATTGGCGGATTCCCTTGTTGTAGCCTAGTAGGCTTTACGCCACTTATATATGTAGAGTCCTCCGAGATGTACCGCTCGAAGGCTAGTTTGTAGCAGGAGCATGTGGTACACCATCGATCAGTATGTTTTTTATTTCCTTATGCATGGATGCCACTGTGAAAGAGTTGTGTGTGTAGGCCTAAGAGTCAGGGGAAGCATAAGATCATAATTTGTTGATAAGGCTCGACGTGTTTTTAAACTAATCCATCTCTCACGGGTCATCTCCAGGCCCCTACTTGTGGGTTAAACCATTCTCAATAAAGCATTGATCACTTATACAACAATCTTTGTTGTTTTCAAGAGCATATATTGAATAAAAGGGACTTAAGGTTAGAAGAACTGATCCAATTATTATTCCAAAAGGATATACTGAAACCCGTCCCTACTTTTTATGTAAACAGAAGGTTTAAGTCAATACCAAATATGGAAAAAGTGTTTTGAAGATTTAATAAAGACCCACATGGGCTGACTGATTGTCGTAGGACTATAGTAGCACCAAAACCACCACTAGACCCATGTATCACGTGATGATTGGATGCCAAAGGGTGTGTGAATCTGTATGAAACCTCCACACCCATTTTGTTAACATTGCAAGATTCATTGCGTGTGCGTGTAACTGAGTCTATACCCAGACATCACATTCATCGATGGAGATCAAATCTTGTTTCAACGCGATCCAAGCCGACTCAGTTGATTCCAATATCACCTCCTCCAAAGACGTTTGTTCTACGTTTCTCCAAGTACTTAATAGCCCCCCCACCACACTTGGGAGCTTTATTTTTTTAAAGTGAAGAAAGAATAGTTGTCGAGCCCACCAAGTGTACAATCAGTTATATTCAGGTCCATTTCCCGACTCAATTATTAACCATTATTTATTTTTTAGAGTTTTTACGCGTTCGCATTATAATTATTATCTGATAGTATAAATCGCGTAATAAAAATCAACTGTTCAAAACTAAACGGACACCAACAAATAAAAGTTTTACATCAAACAAGAGTTATATGATATTAAGATGTATAAATTATAAACTTTTCATAATTTATTTTGTTCTTTAACGTAAAACGCTTACGTTTCCAATAAATTGTCGTTTAAGTATACCCGAAACACCAATACCCACCTATACTCCAAACAAAATACCCACTTTTATTCCCCATACACAAAAATTAATTCATTTTATCATGGTTATCACTCCTTTTAGCCGGATATGGGTTTTATAACATGAAAAAAAAAAAATTAAATCCTTAAATACATTAAACACTTACCTTTACATGTGATAAGCCTTACACTAGTAACACTATACCATTTCTCTATAAATTTGCTTGTCAATAGTACCCTCCCCATCCTTTGATTCCTTGAGCTTGCATAGGGAGGAGGAAGTAGCCCTCCTTTGCATTTTGTACATTAAACCACCTTCATCCCATGGTTTCATTTTAAGATTGTTTAGGGTTTCTTACACACTATATAAAGAAAGCCAAGCATCTAGTATTCATTTACATACACTAAATAACTCCCCAAGCACAAAATTCCCTCCCATCCATAACCCAAAACCCACGGCTCAAAATAGTGAGCTAGGGTTTCATAATTGTTTGATTTCTAAAGCATTCCAAGCACACTAAGGTTCATTCTAAGTATATCTAAGACACCTCAAGAGGTTTGCAAGATTGGATTTGGGTTTAACAAGGATTAATCAAGAAAACATACTTAGGGTTTTCTTGATTAGGGTTTTGATTTTGGAAGCCTTACTAAGATTTTTATCTTGTATTCATCATTCTACACATCTTTTATAAGGTCCATTTAAAATATTCCATTACCATTCATTCATTATCTTATGTATACATACTTGTTATATATGTTAAACACCACCTAGTTTCATTTTTATGATATATGAAGTATATGAAAGCTATTAAAAATGGAACTCTATATTTTATATGGTAGAATAATGTTAAAAATAAAGGTACATACTTAGTATAGTGTAACACCCCCATTTTTACATATAGCAGCGGAAGCTAATCTGGGGTATTACTTCATAGTACAACAGTCATAATCATAAAACGACTCAAAAGAGACGTTGTTCAAAAGATACGTTATCATTTATTTAAAATCAAAGTTTTACAAGGGCAGGTCCCAAAATCTAGTTACATACAATGTGAATGATAACAAGTTTTAAGCATCTTCAGTCTATGCCACTCCTGCCATAGAGAGCTCAAGTAACCTAGAAAAAAGTTGCTAAAAAAGGTCCACATAATGTTGAAGTGAAATTCATAGGTTTTGAATGCAATAGTGAAGTACAAGTCATCATAAGTATTGTTATAAAAGCAGTGTAATAGTAATGCGTTATAGTGCGATATTGGGTACTTATGTTAAACACCTGTTATGTTGAAATAATTTGCAACGAATCAAATTATCATGGAAAAATGGTATTGCATTTATAAATGTAGTTCTTGCTCTAAGCTCATGCACACAAACTGACTGGTGTATAATAATATACCAAAGTTGAAGTGATAATATATTAAATATAATAATATATATAATATATATATATTTATATATATATATACTATATAATATATATATATATATAGATAAAAGGCCCCCGGTGTAGGTAATTGCCATAATCCTATGAAATCAAGAAATATAGTGTGTTTGGTACTATCCGGCTAACAGCAAACAGGATTCGTACATCCCGATAGTCTACTCTACAAATATTTGCGTTCACTCTGCCAGTGAATTCATGGTTCCATGATAATGAGGGGACTTTTGGCATATAGTAACTTAGACATTAATTATATGGTATATCTAGATAGGCATATATTCTGAAAACACTTGTATGCGTAATTTATAGCATGCATCCCCCTACGGGTTATGAAACAATAAAGAGATTAAAATGGTAAAGGGCTATGACTCACTAGTCTTTGAAAGTAATCACAATGTTATAAGATAAACGAGGTATGAAAAAGAGTTTGTAACAAGCATGTATCCCCCCCGCGGGTTTATAAAACATGTAAATAAGTAAAGGCGAGGTTATGACTCACTATGTCTTTTGTAAAAGTAATCACATGTTAATAAGATAAACGTGTATGTAAAAAGAGTTTTAACAAGCATGTAACCCCCGTCGCGGTTTATAAAACATGTAAATAAGTAAAGGCGAGGTTTATGAACATCACTATCGGTTTTTTAAGTACTTGTATAATTAAAAACAATTGAGCAAGTATCCCCCTCGCTGGTTTTATAAAGCATGTAAATAAGTAAAAGCTAGGCTATGAGACACCTTAATAGGGATTGTAATAATATATATCCATAATGTAAAGCTTACGGACTTTAACACAATCTCACAGGGAAGGTTGACATAGCAAAAAGATAGTAAACAGCAACGTCACGCATCCTAAGTAAATATATCAAGTCTTAGGAAAGATTGTACTCTAGAACTTTGGTTCTATAGAGAATTAATATTGTGAATGAGTGGATTTGAAAAGTTTGGAATTATAGTATCACCTTTCGGGCCATCATAATTCTGAGGTCATTCAGGAAAACCTTTGAGATGCTAGGCACTTTAAACGTAAACCCAACAACTCAGTCGAACGTAGATACCCGAAGGATAGAACCCCGTTAATATGAAGTCTCCCTATAATTGTAGTACGATATAGATTCAGAACAGTATAGTTTATAACATAATCGGTTTTAAGCATTTGTTCAATATCTAAAATGAATAAGTCACACAATGTGTTAATTAAAGTTATGTCTTATAACGTTTTAAACATATTTTATACATTTTCAAAATGTTTTAACATTTTAGACCCTTAATAAGTAAAAATTGGCAAAATATAACGCTTGGATTTTCAACTTTTACAGTTTGGTCCTTCTAGTTTAAAAGATGTACAAAGTAAACCTTGTACTTTGGAAAGTGACATAATAGACCCTTATAGTTATAACTTTGATAAAATGACATTTTCAGTCCCTTTAGTTAGAAGTTTCAGAAAGTTACAATATATACCCCTTGCATGGATAACGTTTACAAAACAAGTCCGAATTGCCATGCAATCTTATTTTAACATTCTAAAAGACATTTACAGGTTTTAGCTTATTAGAATAAGCTAAAATATGAAGATTTAACGCAACGAAAGTTTAAAATAATAATTCGTTAAACCATAAATCAAAACGGGTCGAATTAGGGTTTTAAAATGAAAACACGTAGGTTTTTAATCCAATTTCTTTCAAAAATCAATAAAGTTGTTATATTAACATTAATTAAGCATGTTAGGATAGATTATAACAACATTTATCCATTATAACTTTTAGATTAATGAAAAACACAAAATTAGGGTTTCATGAGCTCGGTTTGGATCAAAAAGGTAAAACACATATGTTTTTGAGTTCAAAGCTTTATATAGTGATTTAAGCATGATCATATGAACATTATAAGGGTATGAAAATAGAATGTGAGCTTATGGAACCTGGTTTTGAGCTTATAGCTTAGAAATAGGTCGAAATCGGGACTTTTAGCTTTGTACGCCTAGAAATTATTTCTTCAAGGCTTCAAATCTTCAACACTCCTCTTGATTATTTCTCTTGGACCTTCTTAGGAACTTATATAGCTGAGATTTGCTGCTATGGTGGGTTATAGAAAGAACAAGTGGGGGATGAGTTGAAATGATGTATATGTGTGGGTATATATAGCGTTACAACCCTTGGTGCCCAAGTTTGAGGGGGTAAGGTGTCCAATATCTGATGGGGCTGTGTTGGAGGGTCTATGATGGTGATGTGGTGAACCTATGGTGCAAGGTGGAGGTTTGTGGTGGTGGATTCTTGGCCCTATCTCAGTCGCGGCATTAAGGAGGTGACAAGAGGGATTTTTGGCCAAGAAATCATAAGGTGCTTACAAGTAGGTGATGGAGATGCTTAAAGGAGGTGCTTGGGCTGTAGTAGGTGCATCATCAAAGGCGGCTTGGGATTTGCAAAAGTAACTCCTTGAATAATGGTTTCATAAGAAAGATAAAGTGGCTATACGGGTTCAAGGTCGGGCTTCCGGAATTGAGGTTTTCTTGATGATTTTCATGTACACTTGGTTCAAGAAGGTTAAGATTAATTGATCACTAAGACTTGGTATTAAGTGTTTACAACAAGATTTTTTAGGTGGTTCGGGTTTTATAATGGGGGGGTGTGAAATAAGTAAACGAGGGGTCATAGGTTGAAATTAGGGTTCGTTTTAGTGGTTTTCTAGGTTTAATTCTTGATACATTGTTATAAATAAATGATGAACAGAATATGATTTGTGATTGTTGTGTAATTTATGTATTTACATCTTATTTGACGTAATGGTTTGGGTTTGCAATTGGATTAAAAATCAAGAAGTAATAAGAAGGAGAAACGGGTCATGGTTTGTAGTATTTTTGTCGTGGTTAGGGTTTTTAGGTACATTATATGAGTAATATGTACTTTGTAATAATGATTATTAAGATATTGACTGACATATTATGCATGTTGTTGCGTGACAGTATATGAATATACGATTGAATTAGGGAGGTTGCGTGAGCTCGTTATCAGTTTATGCTAGTTACATTGCATATTAGAGATTAATGCAAAAGTTTCGGTTGAAAATTGTGTTATTTTTTATTAAAAGAGAGATAGCTACATTGTCAAAATAAATGTACATGCTTGGTATAAATGTTAAATAAATTATATGACTAGTTTACAAATTTAATTAGTGTTGAAGGTTTATTTACAAGTTGATGTGTAAAAGATCACAAGGACATGGATTTCACTTGGACAAGTATTGTGCACATTTTTAAGACTTAATATATGTGATAAATATGGTATAACACTTGGTGAAAGAATGGTGCAAAGTTTCTAAATAAAAGGAATTATAAAACTTGTTTTATTAATCACAAAACCCTAATTAAATTTTATAACCTACTGTTTGAATTCGACATATAACTTATACATTTTATGTTTTATTAAAATAGTACTCGTTACAAGGATCGTAAGCATATAAGGAACTTGAAAAACGGATTTATAACGAAGAAGATATGACGTTTGCAAGTTTACGTTAATTAAACGTATAAAAGTGATTTTATAAAAGTTATTTTATACAAATGCCTACTGTTACAGATCTGATATATATAAATAAATATTTTATAAATATAGTACTTTTCATAAGGAATCCAAACATGTAAGAAACTCGAAAAACGGATTTAAAATGAAGGTGATACGTTATTTACAAGTTTAAGTTAAAAAGTAGTTTTATAAAAGTAAATTTATAAAAACATGTTACTGTACACGACAGGGTACTGTTGGGGATTAATTTTCCTAAATAGAGTTTTCAATTACGAAGACGTGGGCATTGGAATCACTAAAAACCGAATTAAAACGATCGAGATACAATTAAAATACGATTTCAATAATTAAAGTTATAAAAAGTATTTTTATAAACTTTTGCTTACTGTTACTGTTCATAACAGTTTTTAACCATATAATAAGTGTAATAAATTGATAGATTTTCTTAATACGAAACCGTGGACATAAGAAACGCGTAAAACGGAGTTGAAACGATAAAGATACGAGGTTTATAAAACCTTGTGCAATATTTTTACTTTTATACATTATTTTTTTTATAAAAACAATTAAATTAATAATATAATATCATTATGTAATCAATAAAAATATTAAATCATATATTTTTAACAAATGATACATTAGTAAATAAAAATAATATTTTTCTTTACGGGTGCAAGTACATATACTTTTATTTAACAAAGTACACTTTAATTATTATTTCAACTTTTATAACTTAATCAAAAGCTATTAGGTGGTGGTGTAACTATATAACATGTGATATTTTATTTATATAAAATACATTATACTCATACGACCTACACTTAAATAGGTTGCATTCGAATTTGCTGAGACGATTTACTTATTTGATTTAGATAATCAAACCATTCACTTACGGTGAGTTCATAGCCCCGTTTTATTCAATTACATTGTTCTACAACTTTGAGGTGAGAAACATGCATTGTTTTACGTTTGGACGCAAGTACTCTTTTAAACAAATTACGAGTTGGCCTAAGTAGCTAAACCCACTATTGCCCACTATCATGAACTGTCAATTGCTAGTTAGCGAGCGCGAATGTTATGAATAGATCTATTTGGGATTGACATCCCCGTTCGGGTGAGTAGCGCTCACCAGTTTCGAATGTACTAAAACAACGAATGTATGCATGTCGGAATAATTTGGATGTTGCGGGTTTGAACATCTACACGGGCCCATTATTTGCATTAAATTGCATACATAGATGTCGAGCGTCGGTGTCATGAGCTTAGTGCACTTCGTAATTACTTTTGAGATATTGTATGTGTTACATGTCTTGCATTGGAAATCTTGCGGTCCTTCTTTATACATTTATTAAACCTGTGAATTCACCAACTTTATGTTGATGTTTTAAAGCATGTTTTTCTCAGGTCAATAAGGTACGAGAAACAAGGATACATTGGTGGTCACCATTTTGGAGTTATTACTATAAAGATTTGGGTGCATTACATTTTGGGAATATATGTTATGTCTTAAAATCTTTACTTTTCATGGTTGAACAATTTAAGCTTCGGGCTATTGTAACAAATAAGTTTATTTAATCTAATGTATCAATTCTAAACGACTCATATAGAGGTCGTTCTCATGTCTTGTGCTATTGATCTATGAAGTAACACTCTCTGACCCTTATTCTGCTGTGACCCATTTTTAGGGTGTTATAAGTTGGGGGTTTATGTGTGAGAATATGTGAAATGAGGGAGCCAAGGAGGTATTTATAGGCTTTTCAGGGGAAAAATTGCGCCGCACATCGGGTGTTAATGTACTTAGCATTTAATTACCATTAATTCTCTTAATTTCGTTAGAAAGTGCGCCGCACTTATTTGGAAGTGCGGCGTACTTAGGGTACTTTCAGAACTTGGACTTTTTCTAAGTTGTAGATAATTGAATTCTCTTCGTGTGGCCACTAGAATCGCGTCAAACGGAGTTTGTATGACCGAGTTATGACCAAAACAGTGAACATGTGTTAGGAGATCATTAACTAGAGTTATTTCTTCGTTTAAGCTTCAATTCTTCGTGTAATCTTATGTTTTCTTCCACGACACGTACCTAGAACATATAATAGCAAATATACTTGATTAAGTACCAAAACTTCACGAGAAATGATAAAATAAATGCAAATAACGCCGCCGAAAACATGTATAATTAAGGCGTTATCAAATCTCTCCACACTTAGCTATTGCTTGCCCTCAAGCAATTAAAGCGAGAAAACAAGATCATTTATCGTGACGTAGAGAAAAAATCATTTTAGCGTTAACAAGTGTTTACCAATTTTATAACTTTTCAGGCATAGACATATAACAGAGCACCTCACATAAGGAAAGTGTTTCTTTTTTAATTCACATGAGTCACTCAGATAGGGTTTTATATTTGTGAAGTCACTCAATTGAATAGACATAATCTAGGTCGCTACCATATGCTTGTGTCACACCCCGACAATGGCAGAAACTCGGAAATGCAACATAATGATCAATCATAACACAAGATACAAAATAGAGAAAACTACATTGCATAAACTCTAAGTGCTATGAAGACCATCAACCTTGAACAAACTCAAGTGATGTCCCAAATCGCAACTAAAATCCACAATCTCTTACAATTATTCAAATGCCCACACAGGGGACCATAATCCAAACTTATTCCAAAACATTCGAAACTAAAATCAAACAACAAGCAAGCAAGACTTCAAACGAAATTCCACACGGGATACTTCTAAGTCTGCTATCAATCACCAAACTACTCTTCTTTCACTTCACCTGAAAATGATACTCGAAAACGTCAACAATAATGTTGGTGAGCTCGTAGGTTTGACCTTAAACCCAAAAGTTGTGCCAATATTTCAACAGTGGACAATAGTGCTATATGACAGTGAATATATGCAAACAACCTTAGCATCACCGCTAATCAATAACCATATGTCACTTATGCACCTAAAGGGCCTACCAGCTGGAGCACTAAAATTAGGGCAGGACCACACACAAACCTGGGTAGGCGTTTCCATCCGCTCCAATAATCACACAAATAGTAGGTAGGCATACCCAACCGATCCAATAATCTCACAAACACTGGGTAGGCGTACCCATCCGATCCAAACAATCATGCATCACATAATATTCACATAGCAGTCATAAGAACATAACTTGTCCCAAAAACAAAACCACATTTCGCACAGATCAATTCAAAACATTTTAAAACACATTTGAGTATCATTTTCTCCCAACAGAAAAACCAATAAAAAGTGAGGCTACGAGAACTCACCTCAAGCAAGTCTTTAGCTACCCAATCTCAATCACACAAGCAAATGCAATGACGCCCGCACACGACCTAGTCCAGTCAATGTCCCAATTTAATCATCCAATTCCGAAACAATCTTTACGTTTGATGCATAGAGTTTAGACGTGTTGTACAATTATCCAAAATAGTTTTTAGTGGTGTGATGGTTGACGACTTAGCTCCACAATCATATCAATCTCATTCTCCGATAATACATACTTATACTATTTAGCGTAAATAGATAAGTAATATAATAAATATTTATAATTATTAATTATAAATATATCTCGACAAGTCCATTCGGTACACCTTAGTCACTTCAAAATAATCATTATACGGTTAAAAATTGTCACACCCCGACAATGGCGGAAACTCGGGAATGCAACATAATGATCAATCATAACACAAGATACAAAATAGAGAAAACTATATTGCATAAACTCCAAGTGCTATGAAGACCATCAACCTTGAACAAACTCAAGTGATGTCCCAAATCGCAACTAAAATCCAGAATCTCTTACAATTATTCATATGCCCACACAGGGGACCATAATCCAAATTTAATCCAAAACATCTAAAACTAGAATCAAACAATAAGCAAGCAAGACTTCAAATGAAATTCCACACGGGATACTTCTAAGTCTACTATCAATCACCAATACATTTTCACTTTCAAAAGTCCGACAAAGTTTTCATAACTACTAAATATTGCTTATTGGACCTTAAGGCCCAACAAGGGTCCATTAGGACATTTATAAGTCCAAAATATAATCCAAGTCCAAAACCAAGGTCCATTTATATATATAAGTATATATTTATATGTAAAAATAATCCGGACCACAATAAGCCATCCCATTAAGCCGCGGCTCAAATAGACTTATTGGGCCGTGAGTCCATAAACTCCAAAATAGGTATATTAAGCTTTAAAATAAGCTAATAAGCTATGTATCGTATTTGGTTGCTACCATAAGCCTTAAAAATAATACACAACATACGCCATAACACAAAAATAATCAAAAATCACTTCCCTAGTGACTTTGACAAATGACGTGGCATATAAACCCCAAATAAGCCAAGAAATAGCTTAAAATAACCTAATAGGCTTTACAAGCTACTAAAAATAAGCATTCTAGCATCATATATTATTCAACCATCATGACCACAACATCAAAACTACAAAGTCCCTCTTTTTCCTTTTTACTATAATGACAAACCAAACACCCCTTTAATCATCCGTTACGTTTCCAAAAATTGATTTTTACAACGATCAACTTGTACAACTAACATCTATGCATCAAAATAAACCCAAAAGGACAAACGAAATTTAAAATTTGAAAACTTACAAGAAAATCTTCAAATTTGTAGATTTCGACACGAACCGGACAACTCAAACGTTGTTTAAATGAATACCCAAACACTCTTATCAACCCGGAGTAACACGTTCTTGGTCAAAGTTTGAAAAATATGGTGGTTAGGTGGCGGACGAACCACAAGCACACACACTTGTGTGTGTTTTATTTTTTTGTAAATGAAATGAATATGATCAAAAGTTTCTAGTAAATGGAATATATGTGTACACACCTTGGGACAAGCTTGCTAAAAAAAGCCTCCTTGTCCCTTTGACTAACTTGACCGGCCATGGCATCCTATGGGTGTCGGGTCTTTCTTTTCGTGTTGAAATCGCTTAAAAGCTCGTAAAACTCAACCGTAAAATTTACCCTAAAGTTAATTAGCATTTTTATTCACTTTAAAAATACTTTTCCATTAACCTAGAGTATTCACACGACATCTTTTCACTTTACACCCTTCAAAAACTCAATTTGGACATTAACGGACGTGTCAGACTCGTTTTTCGGTATTTCTCAAAATTCACGGGTCAAACCACCCGGAATACACATAACACAATAATACCTTCCAAAAGGGATTATTAAACACAATAAACCACAATTCATCACATATCTCATAAAATTATCACCGTCAACACGGTACAAAATCTGAATAAACTGACAAAAGTCAAATAGTCAAAGGACTACTAATGAAATATTCAGAACACAATAAGGGTAAAGGTTACATTCTACCCCCCTTAAAAGAATTTCGTCCCTGAAATTCAACTACTAACATTACTAAACAAATGCGGGTACTTCAATTTCATCTGATCTTCACGTTCCCATGTGAATTCAAGACCACGTTTTGAATTCCACCGAACCTTGACAATGGCAATCCTACTACGCATCAACTTTTTAAACTCTCTTTCCAAAATTTCCACATGCTCTTCCACAAAATTCAACTTAGCATCAAATCGAATCTCGTACAAAGGCACTTTCAGTGTTGGATCAGCCAAACACAATGTGTCATGAACACTATTAAATTCCTCAGGCAAATCTAATCGATAGGCCACAGGGCCTACTTTTAAAATAATCTCAAACGGTCCAACAAACCTAGGTGCTAACTTTCCTTTCTTCCCAAAGCGTACCACACCTTTCCAAGGCGACAC
>BQNB010158871.1:0-14978 GCA_026074375.1 Tanacetum coccineum | reverse complement strand
TAATACATAGATGTCTATAATACCTCTATTACTAACTAATAAGCTAACTAATACACACACGCTTTCTTTGGTGTGTCTACACTCTCATTAGAGAGATCTAACTATGATGGATATGTAAAACAGACGCCTCTAATACCCTTTATATAGAGTGTTTACAAGAAAACCTAGCTTACGTAAGAAGCTAACTTAATATTTCACATTAAGTCCTTGTTGTTTCATCTTTCTTCAATTTTGCATATTTAGTTTTGTAATCATCAAATCTCAGATCCCAACAATAAGCCCAAAATAATAGCTAACAAAATAGTCCGGACCACAATAAGCACTCAATAAGCCACAGCTTATTGGGCCGTGAGCCCAATAGCTCCAAAACCCATTCCATAAGCTTAAAAATAAGCTAATAAGCTACGTATCATATTAGGTTATCACCATAAGCTATAAAAATAGTCCACAAAAATATGACATACTAGGGTAATAACAAAAAAAACTTCTACTTACTACCTAGTGGTTTTTGAACCACCTTAAGCCCAAAATAATCCCAAAAGTGCTTATAAATAAGCTATTATCCAAAATAAGCTAATTAGCAACAAATGTCTTTAACCATCACGACCATAATATTAAAACTAACAAAACCTCTTCTCCTTTTCATTTATTTTCGAACCAAACGCACCTTATTATCTTTCATTTCTTTTTTGAGTTTTGATTTTTACGACGATCAACTTGTACAACTAACATCTATGCATCATAAGGTATTCAAAAGTACAAAAATATTTGAAATAAAATGACTTACAAAATTCATCACTTTTGAACAAGATCGACACGAACTAAACAACCCAAACGTTGTTTAAATGTTAACCCGAACACTAAAATTAACCCAAAAGTACCCAAACTCTCATGTTTTTGATCAAGTTTCAAAAATTATAAGTATGTGTGTGTGTGTGTTAGGTCGGACGAACCAAGAGATAAAAGAAAGAAAATGTGTGAAATATTTTGATCTATGTTTGAAAGAAATGAGGATATGTGTGTTGTTGAAAGAATATATGTGTACCATGGTGTAACACCCCTATTTTTTACATATAACAGCGAAAGCTAATCTGGGGTATTACTTCATGGATCAACAGACATAATCATAGAAAACGACTCAAAATAGACGTTTTGGAAAATTTAGTTATCATTCAATAAATCAGAGTTTTACAAATGGAGACAGGTCCCAAAATCTAGAAACATAAAGTTTGAATGATAACAATTTAGCCATCTTCATGTCCTGAGCCATACCGTGTCCATAAGTTGCTCAATTACCATGGAGATAAACATGCTAAAAGGGTCAACACAAAGGTTGAGTGAGATTCATAGGTTTTTAGTTGTAATAGTTGAGTACAATTCAATAGTGGGTTACGTTGTTATGCACCCATAAGTGTCATAATTGTGATGAGTACAGTTATTATGGAAAATAGTTTAAATACAAGTTATCATAAGTGGTAATAATTGCAACACATACAATTATCATAGAAAATAATATTATATTATTGCTCTAAGCTCATGAATCACATATTTAAACTCAATAGAAACGGGATCCTCTATCCGAAGACATACTAGCCAGCTACTAACTAACCCAAAGCATATATTGGGAGTCTATTACCCAAGAGAGAAATTGGGAGCTATTAACCCAAAGAGATGGCGGGAAAACTAATACCCCAAAGAGATACTGGGATGACTTATGGGAAAATGGAGGTAACTTAGGCAATAATATTCTTGGATAACATATAGTTGGAAAAACACTTGTATTCATAGTTTATAGCATGAATCCCCTACGGGATTTATAAAACATATAAAGATGGGACTATTCACAATGATGGAACCATATCATATATCAAAATCACTTGTGTTTAATTTGTATAAAACAAGCATGCATCCCCCTCGCGGGTTTATAAAGCATTCAAAAGATTTAAAAGCGAGGTTATGAACTCACAATATCGGTTTTAAGTACTTGTGTATATTAAAAATAATTAAGCATGTATCCCCCTCGCAGGTTTATAAATACATTTAAAAGATTGAAATGCAAGGCTATGAACTCACAGTAATGGATCTATATGAAATCATTGATATTGTAAATAAACAACATGTAATCCCATCCTCCACTCCTCGCGGGTTTTAAATAATAAAAATATAGAGACACTCAAAAGCAGGCTATGAAATCTCACCCTTAATATTAATAAGGGAAAATCTGATTAGATGACAAAAGAATATCAAGTGAAAGTAACAGCGTTGGCACGCAACCTGAAAGTAAATATGTCCAAGTCTTAGAGGTATGGTTATATGTTCAAAACTTTAAACAAGTTTAAAATAAAACTTATATCTTTGATTTAATATACATTATGGAAATATTGTAATCACTTTTCGGCTATCAAAATCCAGAGGCCATGTAGTATCGTAGAAAGCCAGGCAGGGCACTTAAAAAATCGTAAACCCAACAAACTTCGTCAGAAACGAAAACATCAAATGAAACCCTTCATAATTGAAATACCCGTATAAGTTTCTTTAAAACTCAATAATGCGTCGATTTTGATTAATAACGATAAAGTGTCGGGTTTTAATAAAATTGAGTTTTAAAATATTAATAATATTTTTTATTAATTTAAATAAAAATATTATATTTTATATTTTTAAAGTATTGCAAAATTGGCAATATAATAACCTTGGTTTATAAACTTCTAACAACTTTAGTCCTTTATATATAAAGATAATAAAGTATGATATAAAGTTAAAAAACCTTTAACGTTGAAACTTGGTAAAATAGGTCCTGTATAAATATAACTTTAAGAAATAATGCCATTTTTCCATTTCATCCCTTATTAGTTTATAAATTTTCATAAAGTAACGATATATACCCCTAATGCATGGGAAATATTTGCAAAACAAGTCCAAAAAGGACCATGCAAGCTTATTTTTAAAAGGGATTCGGCACAAATGATATTTTGCAAGTTATAGCTTATTAGATAACAAAAAATATGATGTTCTAGACGTAACAAAAGGTTTAGGAAAAAAGATTCGTTAGCTAGAAAATCAAAATGGGATCATTTTAGAGGTATTTAAAATAAAAAAAACACATTGGTTTTGAGGGATTCAAAAGCTTCAAACAAGAGTTCAGGAACATGATATTAAAAGTATTAATAAAACATTCTATTCTATATACAAAATATAAGCTTATGGAACAAGATCTTAGGCTTACTTGAGCTAAAATTGGCGTGAAGGCTAAATGGGAGTTTTTGGTTCGATAACGCTCTATGAAATGGCTTCAAGACTTCTTTTCTTGCTTCTTGGCTTCTATTCTGAGCTTAGGGACTTATCTTGATTTTCTATTGCTGCTATGGAAAGGTTAGAACTCCATTTGAGTGTGTGAAGAAAGTGTTGAGGGATGATTTGAAAAGGGTGCTTGGTTCGTGTATTTATAGGGTGAAAACACCCTTGGTGCCCAAGTTTGCTTAGTGTAGTGGATCTAGGGCTGTAGATAGATGATTCATGGAAGCTAGGTGATGAGTAATATGAGCTAGAAAAATATCTAAGCAAGATATATGGTGTTGGAGGGGTTCGGCTAGAAAAAGAGACAAGGAGGTGACAAAGCTACTTGGTGGCCAAGTATATTAGCAAGGAGGTGATGGAGGTGCTTGCTAGGCTGCTTGGTGACATAAGGGTGAGGTCATGGAGGTGCTTGGATGGGTGCTTGGTTTAAAAATGGGTAAAAATGGGTATCGGGTTGGTTTAGGGTTCGGTTTAGGGTTTTGGACTTTTAGATTGAGTTAGGGTTAGGGTTTAGGATAGATTAAGGTTTAGGATTAGTGTTAGGACTGAGATTAGGGCTTAGGATTAAGGTTTAGGGCTTAGTTTTAGGTTTAGGGTTTAGTTTTTGGTTTGAAAGTGAAATTAAGGTTTAGGGTTTTGTTTTTAGGGTTTAGGGTTTTAGATTAGGTTTTAGAATGATTTAGGGTTTAGGTTTAGGGTTTAGGAGTCATGCATTAAGTGCTTGTACCTTGTGTTAAAGTGGTGGTAAGAAACTAGAATGAATTTGGAGGTAAAATGACCTAGTTTGACTTTCTTGCATTATTGACTTGTACATTAAGCTTTAGAAAGTTGTACATATTTAGAGGAAAATTTATTCAAAGTGTGATGCATTGTATCCGTGTACACATTCTTGAAGCTTGTCACATTCATTTTATAATGTAGAAACCATTACATATAATTAGGGTTTTGATATAAACGCTTACGTTTAATGCTTGTTTTGATATAACGTTTTGAAAAGTACGTTAAATGGAAAATGTACTTGGTAAAAATGACATTAAGATATAGACTTGACATATTAGGATGTTTACATGATATAGACATAGATGGAATTGATAGAGGTTGCGTGATCTCGTATACTTTAGAAATGTAAACTAGGGTTACATAATGGAATGGAATAAAAATGAAAAATATTCCCGGAAAAAGGTTGTAACTTAAATATAGTAAGTAGATATTACATTGATGAAAATACTAGAAAATTACGGGTTGTTAACATGGTCTTGACAAACAAAGCTAAAGGGCCTTTACTTGCTTTAAACCCGCGGCAAGGGAATCCAAAGGGCTCAGGATTGCTTCTTTTTTTTGTCAAGTTCACTTAATACTAAAAAACTATGATCGTAAAATATTTCCTAAAGTTACTTAGCATTTTTATTCATCTTAAAAATACTTTTCCAATAACCTAGAGTATTTACACGATATATTTCCATTTGAAACTCCCCAAAACTCGTTTTGAACATTATCAGACGTGTCAGGACTTGTTTTTCGGCATTTCTCACAATTCGCAGGTCAAACCACCATGAACACAATCAACATAATAATACCCTCTAAAAAGGATTATTATACACCATATAATCATAAATAACCTCAATCTCATTATTTCACATAAATCCACCACCGTCAACACGGTACAAGTTCTAACAAAATTGACAAAGTCAAATAGTCAAAGGACTAAATTAGAACATTCCAAAACACAAAAAGGGCAAGGGTTACATTCTACCCCCTTAAAAAGAATTTCAACCCCAAAATTCAGCTACTGCTAGAACTAAACAAATGTGGATACTTAAGTCTCATCTGATCCTCACGTTCCCACGTGAATTCAGGTCCACATTTTGAATTCCACCGAACATTGACGATGGCAATTCTACTCCGCTTAAGCTTCTTTAACTCAAAACCTTCGTACTTAAACACACTGACGGATTTCCTAAATTAATTTTCAAATCTTATTCCATGGGAACGCCTCACAAGGTATCTGGACATAGGAAAGCTGACCAAACGAAATGACGGATTAATCGGAAGAAAATAAACACCGGTTCACTCTACCGATTGTCTGCTTAGAGACGCTTCGGTAAGAAACTTGCAGTACAGCTGTGAAACCCTGTCAAGGAGATTCTTCAGAATTCTACTTGATCACGGGCAGTATTTATACTGATTAACGAGGAACCGTGGTTATTATAACCGTATTTGACGAAGTGACAAAGCCACTTTCGTCCATACATGTTGATTATCACTAACCCTTTCATGTAGGTAATCCCGATGGTCGCTGCTATTGGATCAAGACAAGTCAAGATTCATAGCACAGCTTATAACTCGACCAGACATACATAAAGACATCAAAGAAAGCTCAAGTACACGTTTCAAGACTATCCGCTAACATTCTGATAACCGCATGTCCTTCATTGCAGAGACCAAGTGTTAACGTATGAAGAATTTTAAGAAAGATGTTTTATTCAATGTTTTTTTTTTTTTGTTTTTTTTACTTTCAATCTCAATAAAAGTATGAGCATGTTGGTCCGAACGTCACAAGTACACAAGACGGTGATAATATCTCAAGATGATGATACAAGATTATGCTTGGTTGATGATCTTAAATAAGTTCAAGCTCACTTACAAGTCAAGCTTAATGGAACAAGCTCAAGCCTAAAGTCAAAGATCACTATAACATATCACAAGAATAAGATTGAAGTTAAAGACTAACGAGCTAGGACAAGCATATTAAAGCCCATAATTCATAGTTTAGTAACATGATTGACTCCCTTAGAGGGAGATTGTTATAAATAACGAAAAGTAATCGGTTTCCACATCTATATTATCGAAGAATATGCTTCGAAGTATATTTATTGGAACCTAAAAAGGTAGTAAAGGCCAAGCCCTACTGGTTAGCCCATTAAGGGTTCATGGCCGACCACTAAAGAAGTATTATAAAACCCACTCCACACTTGGAGAGTGTTGGGTGTTCACTTGTTCATTTTTCTAATCTAAAGATTGTTCTCTTTTCTTTCTCCCTCTAAGTGTTCAATCCTTCACTCTCTCTATATTTCTTGTCATTTGATTGTGATATAAGATACATCTTATATTCTACAAATATGTCCCAATTAAAAAAGTGCATAACAAAGGAATAAACTAATGGTAGTCTTCCTACTACAATGATGATGGTTGCAGACTCGTGAACTATGAAGATCTTGATTATAAGACTTCAAAAGAGAGAACATCTTCTACTGTGGTTTGCTATGTGTAATCGGCCCAAATCTAACATTGATGGATGCCTACTTGGGAATGGGTTAATGATTTGCAAAGAAGGTTCCCTCAATTTAAATTGGATGCTTGAGGACAAGCATCATATTAAGGGATATGAATTGATATGAATTAGAGGGAAAGTTAGTTGATGCATGTGAGGTGCACGTGCAGAGTTGTTATACTCTACACGTGAGGTTCACGTGAACTCTCACAACCAACTTTCTCGCACAAAGCTTATAAATACCTTCTTTCCCATTTCATTTTAGCTTAGCTTGATTTGTAATTTCTCTCTGTTTTCTCTTAGTCTAATCTTGTAACTGAATGTTGTTCATTACTTGATAATCATCAATGAAGTCATAAGGTTAAGATCTTGTTCTAGTTTTAAGATCTCATCTTTGATTCATAGTTTTTATACCATTTCTATTAAAGAAGTCTATAAGTTCATATCAATATAATGGTGTAAGAAAAGACAGAATAAAAATTTGTTAGTTTTTACGTTGCATTTTTAGTGTGATATTGTTATTTTTACTATTTTTATTGAGCATATGGAATTGTGTGTCATGTATGTTTTTTCTCGATTATGGTACTTTTATGAAATTGTAAATTAGACTCTAGAGTTAACGGTTGTTGAGAAAGATTGGAGAGAGTGGCCACATATTTTTGTAAATATTCGCATTACATAGTGAGGTATTTACATGAATCTACATTAAAAAGTAGTGTTTGGCAGGATTTTATCTTTTCACGGTTTCCTGAGGTGACTAGAGGTTTTCATTAGTGAGATATTGTTAATGTTTGACGAAACATAGTAGTAACACAGTTATATCCGTGATTATAATGTGTAAAATGTCATAAAAATACATATACATGTATTGTCAAGATAAACAATAAGGGTATATATGTAATCTGGGAGCCAAAACGCTAGTGGTAAGATCTAAACGCTTTTTGATAAAGCATTTTAAATGAGAAGGGTCACACAAAACTCAACCTTTAGTTGCTAGTTTCCAAACAAGACCCAAGGCCATTGGTCTAATGATATGTGAGTTGCCTACCAACCTAGATATTGTGGGTTCAAATCTCACTTGAGACATTTGAGAGATATATTGTGATATAGGTGCTATAGTGTGTGGAAAAAGAGTTGTTGTTTAACAAAAAGTTGCCAAACAAGTTTTGTATCAAACTTACTAATCATTAGCTGTTACTTGCTTTAAAACATTTATATATGTTTCCTGCCAAATGTGTGCAATATTGAAGAAGGTGATAGGATATTGTTTGAAAAAGATGGAAATGCGATAGGTGTAAAAGAAGAGGTCGGTGATTTATTTGATTACATATTGCTTTAGTATAATAGTTTACAATTTTTGTATATCTATTATCTTTGGTTGTATCACATGTATAATTAGGTGTTGTGCCCGTTTAACAAGATTAAACTTAACCACAAACTTAACTTAATTTAGCTTATGTTTATTTGTAATGTTACGAAAGAGTTTTGTAAAGATATAAAGACTTAAAAGAAAATAAGGGGGGGGGGGGGGGGGGGGGGGGGGGGGGGGGGGGGGGGGGGGGGGGGGGGACAAAACTTTTTAACGTTTAACTCTCATTGATATATATCAAAGAATTGTACCCGGTTTTTGCGAAATAACAACCAGGATTGAATAACAATGTATGGTATAAGATCTCCTCTCTAAAACTCAAAGTAAACCAAAATATTACTTTGAGTTAACAACTATGCTAACCAACTGACTGACTCGGGGACTTAGTTGTTTTTTAGAGGAGTAGAGTGTTTGTGAATGTTTCAACATTAAATGCATAAACTTGAACTATTTAAATGCACACACTTGAACTACTCCTTTACAACGAGTTTTATTTATAAGGTAAGGATTGGGTAATACCCCTTGGGTAATAAGTGCGTATCCCTATGTTGTTTGGACAAATACATTTGTATATTTGTCTCTATTACATGAGGTTATTCTAAGTAAGGAGACAACACACTTTCTAAATGTCAATAATGACATTGACCTTGTTTTTTTTGGTAAAGGGTTACCTAGTAAATATCTTAACCAAAAAACATTAAGTACAAATGGAATGAGGCTGAGGTACCACATTAACCTCAAGCTAAAAAGCTTGATAAACAACATGGAATAGGTTATGACATTGACCTTGTTCTTATACCCAAATATAGATATGTTGACTTGGAGGGACAAGTACTTGTAATTATCTTCCAACGATATCTGCCAATTCTTCAGTCACTATAGACATTTATCTAAGCCATTCATCTCTTCGAATATTGGGGGTGAGTTTTTGGAGGAGATCAAGGTGAGTTCAAGTGAGCTTATTGCCATAGCTCACTAAATCCATTACCTTCTTCCTTGATTCAGGGACTTCATACACCGAGTTTTGGCTTAGTTAATGGTGAGTCTTTCTTCGTAGGCTCGGGTTGAACACTTGAAGGTAACTCACTGAATAATTGTTTATTCAGTGACTTGATTATTATTTAAGGTTATCTACACTTAGGATGTTTTTCTATTCAAATTTCTAAGATGAAGATCATTAGGCACTGAATTGGCCCAACAATCTCCCTATATTTGGATGTAAAAATAGCCTAAGTATTTTTCAATGTAAGTGAGCAAATACAACTTCTTCTTACATTGATATACTATAAAGCAAGTAAAGGAAACTGATAACTAAAGTACTTCATTAAAACTAAGGTGATATTGACCTATCAATCTATTACAAAAGATAAAAAATAAAAAAGTACTTAGACATCCTTATATCTCATCATCTCTAGTTTAACTTTCTTTGTTGCAAGATTCCCTTTGTTAGGTAGTTCAAAAATCATCTTATCCATGAGTGCCATGAACCTCTGATTTGATGCAGACTTGACATTGAAGGCCATCATCTTATAGCCAAGCAGTGACTCAGTTTCAATCTTGTGTATATCACCGACTCTCTGAAATGACTTATTTTCAGGTTCTTCAATCACTTTGTTATTTATAAACGTACTCCTTCAGGCAGTGAACGATTGCAGTCTAGACCCGCAATGTAGGTTTTAAGCTCAAGCTCCATGGCCTTTCTTTTCTAGTTGGAGGGTAATGAAGGATCTTGTTCAGGTAAAGGTAGTTTCTCATCAATGTTAAGAGTCTTTGCTATCTCCTTTAGTATTTCATATTTCTTACTTATAGAGTTTAGCATATCAGGCACACATTGATTTGCCTTTGTTGAGAGGATAACACCTAACTTATCCCATTCACTAAGACTGAAATCACCAAACCTGAATACTTTGTGAACTTCAAAGTCTCTTTTATCATTGTTTTTATAAATTGTCACTGATATTGGCTTTAATCTTGGGTGAATTTGAATGTTAGTAATTTTTCTTGGTTTCATTCTGTTGTTCACGATCCACACATAATCATCATACATCTTTTTCTTCAGTTCAGCTTTCTTCCTGAGCTTGTCATTGTGGACCTTGAGATAAGCATCCTAATGTTTCAAGAAGTCTTTGATGCCTGAGATTACGACTCCAGTCTTATTAACAACATCAGGAACAACCTTTATTACATCATTTTTGCTCAACTCATCATAGAGCAATCCATTATTCCAACTTTTCATTCTATAAAATTTACACCAAGTGATCCACCAGTGAGCTTGACTATTTGTCCATCAATCTTATAATATATGAGTACCGGTGCATCTAGGTCAGGATGAAGAGTTCTTAATGCCTTTACTAGCTTTGGAGGAGAGTCATCAGTCTTTTTAGCTCTGCCCTTGCCATTGTTAATCTTGGGTATGGTGAAAGATGAGCTGCCAACTTGAGTTTCAAGAACTGTTGGTTTAGGTGGTGTGACTTCAGGAGCTGGATCAATGACTTTAGGTGTTGATGATGATTAATTGACAAGAACTACAACAACAGTTGTTGTTGTTATTACTTAATATGTTATTGGTATTAGGATTGATGATATTGTAGTTATTGAAGTGACTGAGACAAGTGTAATATGAGGTTCTTGAACTTCCTCTATAGTTACCATTTCCTTAAGCTCCCCCTCAAGTCGAGAAGGAGCTTCCTGATATATCACTAATTGTCTTTTATTTTGTTCAGGATTTGCTTCAAGTGGGATCTAAAAGATTCTTGAGGAAGGCTTCCCTCCCCCAACTGCTGCATGAACTTTAGTGGGTGCGGTCATTGGTGCTGATGCACTTTCTGAGGGGAAGAAGATGATTCTTTAAAGAATTTAAGCATTTCAGAGAACATGGACTTGATTTCTGAGGTGTTAGACTTGTGTATGACTAGCTCAGTCTGAATGATGCCTTGAGTTTCTTTAATCTTAGTCATCCTCAGACCAAGATTCCAAGCAAGAGATTGACAGGAGTCTGATAAGGTGGCTTGTTGAGCATTTAGTATGTTGAAGGACTTCTGAAGAGCATCCAAGCGAGTCATGACCCCTGTCACATTTCCATTCCTTAAAAGCTCACTGAGATTAGTAATGTTGTCAAAGGTTCTGATATTGGTGTTAACAATGGTTTGCAACCTTGTCTTTAGTTTAGAATCAGCCTCTAATGTTTCAGATACCGTGGCTAACTGTTTAAGAAATGAGGTGCGTTTACTGACTCATACTTGGTTTTGGTTTTCAATCAAATTATTAATTACAGTTTCAGTCTATGCAGTGGTATAGAGTAATTCATTTGTAAAATCTTCAACTTTGGCATGAAGATCAACATAAGAGGCAGCACCTTCCTCATGTGTGTTCCAACCATCATTTGCTAACTGCCCATAAAGAAATACTACAAACCACTAAAGATTTCTAGCTAACACTCTTTTAGTGGTGGGCACAAAGTCATCTAAATCCTTGTAAGCTAAGGATGAGTCTGATGAGGATCCAGAGTATGAAGGTTTAGGTGATTGATTAAGCTTCTTTGATTTCTTTGACTTCTTGGACTTCTTAGGCTTCTTAGGCTTCTTTGATTGATCAAACCAAGAGGATGGTTTTGTGGATGCTTCAGGAGATGGCTTGGGTGACTCAGGTTTGAATGATTCAGGTGGTGTAGAGTGATGCTCAACAATGTGAAGTTCTTCATCAGTTTATGGTGGAGGTTGTGAAGACTCTTCAGTTTCCTTAAGGTTATCAATTCCAGTCTTCCCAACCTAATGCCCTTTAATATTGATGTCTTTAAGACACATCAATTTAATAATAGGAGGGTTAAATCAATGTCTCCACTTTAAAAGAAGTCTTTCCTTGTATGTCAGGTTTTGACTCCTCGGTTAGGAGAGATTAGTGTTTTTATCCACCTAGTACTTTAAGCTAGACTCTGAATGATCAAAACCAATTATGGCAGGCAATCCCATATTAGCGAGTTGTTTATTTCTCTTTGAGTCTTGGGGATCTATAGGTTTTCCCTCAGGCAAAGGCTTTGATTTACGAGTGTTATCTTTAAGAGATGTGGAAGGCAGTCCCATATCAGCGAGGTATGTGTCTCTCTCTGAGTCTTGGGGATTAGTAGGTTTTCTCTCAAGCAAAGGTTTTGATTTGCAATGCCATCTTGTTAGGTATTGTTTATCTTGAATCATACATGATCATCAATGAAAGATTAGAGAGAATAGTAGAGGATGGCAAGTATTTAATTTTCAAATGATATAAAATGGAGGGGAAAATGGAAAAGATTATTACAAGGTTTACCCTTCTAATGGTGATTAAAGGTATTAAGGAGAGGGAAAGGAAGCTTCCTTCCTTATTTTTCTAATGTTCACTCGCAGAAACTCTATTTCTCTATACTTTGGTAATTATGCTATTTCTTTTTTTTGCATAATAAACCTTATTACAAGCTACTTTATTCTAAACAAAATAAAGACTAATGACTAAATATAATTAAACTACATAATCGGCACTTTTTATGAACCTAACAATCTCCCCCTAAGGGTCGATTATTCTGGGCGTTCCCTTCGTGTGTCTTCTCATCACATACATCTCCCTACTTCTCATCTGGTGTATACATCAAGTCTTCACTTCAATTTCTTCGCAAACAATTTCAAATACTCACCTCATCTTCGATGAGATCACTTTGTTTTAAATCCATACTAACACCATTATTGTAACTCTTTAGACATTCTAATACTCTGTTTAATGTTGCATCACAAAACTTATGAATCTCTGAATGTCTCATCACCCTTTTCTCTTTCTTGCTATTCTTGTATATTATTCCATGCACGGGCTCATATATGATGGAGAACATTTTGTGCTTTTTAATTCCCGGAAAAGGTATTGTTGGTGCAGTAAGATTAACTTTATGTTGATAACTTTCTATTCCAAGTTGAAAGTCATGCACTCTTTCCCATATCACTGAACTTTTGATGAAAACTGATAAAGACAACAGCAGACCTGTTTCTGCATAATCATGTACCTTGCCATTCATGAATCAACAAGTAATATCCTCAATATCATTCTTATTGAGATTCTTGTAATCAGGCTCGGTAATCGACACAATGCACTCATTAGCTCTTCTTGCAACTATCTCTGTGATAAACTTGTGTTCATGACCCAATTCCCAGTATGTCTTGATGACTTGAATGATCTTTGAATTTGAATAAACCTCTTCCTTTGGTTTTCCAGGCTCTTTCTGTTTCTTTATATAGAAGATCTTCGCATGAGGATTCTTCCAATGTTCAACACCATATCGAGCATAAGGATTAAATTTCTTAACACACTTATTTACCCATCTAGAAGTTCGTTCTTCAATATCATCATCATTGAAAATAATTGCAGGAAACTTGTGAAGTGACAATACTATCTTCTCGGGCCCTGAACTTCCTTTCTTTAGATACAAAAGATCTTGATTTATTAGAGATAGTGTTGGAGCTTCAGGATCTCTTTGACAGCTTTGAACAAGAGGTGTGGTCTTTCGTGGATGTGGAGAAACAAGAATTTCCTTTCTACTTTCCCAAACAATGTCACTTTTCAAGAAATTCTTCATCTGATCAATATGATATTGATGCTCATCTCCTGAAGTACATCTTTGTCTCAACATCTCATCAGCCATTTTCTTTAACTTTGCTTCATCAATAGTCAATGATACTTCTTCCATAATATCTTGTGACACTTTCTTTGTCGGTATTTCATCATCATCTGAAGCATAAGAATCAGTCTAAAAATCATAATCATCTACTTGCTCTTGATTACCTGAAGTTGACGGACCTCGTTTCTCTTCATTGACTTGTCCAAACAATGACTCTCCAGACACATATGCTTCGTACTCAGATGTCTTATGCCGCTTTGCACTATTCTCCCCCTCAGGATGAGCATCATCATGAGGATCGTCCTGATCTCTTGGACGAACGGCAGATGGTCTACATGTAGTTTATGGTACCTGAAGATTCTTAAACTTCATCTGAAGTGCAAGCATATTGCTATATCTTGTTGCTGCAACTAAGGATCGTTTTTCATGGAAAGATACAGTTGATATTGTTGTTCTGGAATAGATAGTGTTTGTGATTGAGCTGGATGAACATGAAGGATGTGACCAGACATATAACTTCTTACTGACGCATCAACTTGAGTAGGAATGTGATGGTCAATTGGTTTCTAAATTTGTGAGGAGATTTCAGCCTGTATATTCCCACGCTCTTGTAAAATAGCTTTAGCAATCATCCGTTCCATCTCTTCTTTAGTCTTTTGTCTTTCCATAATCAGCCCTTCCGCAACATACACTAGAACTTGATCTCTAACCTGCTCAGGAACTTGCTTTTTCACTTGCTCCTTAATATGTGTGTCTACCATAGTGGGTAATGACTCGACCATTACTTCTTAGAGATGATCAGCAAGCTTATCGAATGACTTCCTTGACAAAAATCTCTCTTTGAGATGTCAAAACAAATATGTATAACGTCCCTGTAACTCCTGAAAGAAATTCTTGTATCGTTTGAACCGAGCAGGTTTGGCTTTGAATAATGATAGAAGCCGATTTGTTTTAGATAATTTGTTGTTGTGTGATCTTGATGATGATGTTGTTTGAGTATCGGTTACCATCAATTCTTGGAGTTTCTCAGTATCCGAAGATACAAGATTAGTATGAGTCCTAAGAGATCTATTTGGTGTGGGGACTTATGTATTCCTAGACTCCTCTACAATCTTCCCTTTCTCCCTTCACTTTAATTCATACACTTCATCAGTTATTTCATCATCCTCTTCATTAACATTAACAGGTATGGCAACATTAGTAATTTCCACCTCTTCATCATTAGTGATCTCCACCTCTGGACTTTCCTTATCACTCATGGGCTCTAACCTAGTGCCGAGAATCTTTGGTTCATCATTCCAAGGAGGTAAACTATCATCAATAACATTCTCTGATCCTTCCATCATCTTTTCAATCTCTTCAGATGCCAAGTGCTTGTTGACTAGTTCCACATTTTCTCTAGCTTCTTG
>BQNB010158870.1:0-14978 GCA_026074375.1 Tanacetum coccineum | reverse complement strand
AACAAAAGTCAAGGACAGTCGCTTAATTATGTAGGTATCTATTTTCCAAATCCTGTCTTCAGTCACGAACAACTATATGTGGCAATTTCTCGGGTGAAAAGCTCTAACGACTAAAAATTCTAATGACAGAAGACGAAGATAGTGAACTGAAGGACCGAATGCGAAACATTGTTTTCAAGGAGACTTTTAACAACCTATTTGGAAACAATGTCTACTACTTTTCCTAAAGCCTGCATTTTTGCATCACGGACTAGCATCTGCTTGGGTTTTGGACCGAGGAGGAGATTAACTTTTTCATGTTTATTGTTTTATTACTTTAAGAGAAATTCCAATCAATTTTTGAAAGATGGTGTGAATTTTGAATGGTGTTTGTATTTACTACAGAGACCTAACAAGTCCCACACCCTTTACCAAACACCCCCCCCTTTTCAAATATATCAATAAAATAAACTCCTAAATCAGATAAACCTAATCATAAAACATAAACACCTTAATCAGAAAAACCTTAATCCCTAAACACAACCCTAATCATGAACCATAAAGTCCTAAACAAGACCCCTTTTCCAATAAACAAAAAACAACATCAATTGTATCATCTAATTAGAGAACTAACCTGTACTAGAGAACTTCAATTGTTAGTTTAAATTAAGCACTAACACATCCAAACTTTAGCCACACCATACAGGATGTGTTAATCATTTTATGATAATCTCTAAAAGTGGAATTCTTAGTTTCATAGAAGGAGGAAAAACCAAATAAATGAAATGTAAAATGAATAAGGCTTATAGAGGCGGGTCTTTCTTTTCAGGGTATCTTTATTTATTAAATGTAAACTTTAAAAACAAATAAGTATCTTTACAACATACTAAAAAGGTATATTAAGTCAATACTTTAATAAGCATTTGAAATAACGTATTTGACTTTTTCGAAACAACAACTTTTAGTTAAAACTTATTTTCGTATAGTTATGCGTTTACGGTTCATTTAACTACACTTATAACTCGACTTATTACACAAATGTTTACGTAAGCATTGGATGATGCACAATATTGTATTAGCCAATTTTGAGCTGATTCCGAAATGAAATGGTAAATAAATTGAACAAATTCCTAACATGGCCCGGGAAATAATCCAATCTCCCGCTGGCATGAAAAATGAGCTTAGCCAAATTGTGAAAACATTTTGTCATAACGTCTCATGAACAAAACAGAACCACGATACAACATCAAATAACGGTGAACAAAAGCACACCCGTAAAACATACGATTATCATGAATCCACAGTTACATTGACCAATGAAGTTGTTGAAATATCTGTACATTGCATACAAAAGAGAACCACAAAAAATAGACAACAAATCACAAGCGACTACATTGCATAATGTTCCTAATGGTGCAGCGCACAAAGTGCAGGTGATTATAGTGATGCTAAGCTTTATACACTGCTTGCATTTGCTTAACGGGATATTTTCTGTTTTACACTGCAACTCCGAACAATCGTTTGACTCCATGGACTACAAAATCATAAATGCAATACAGTCCTTGCTCATAAAATACCTGTACCATCCGACCATGACAATAGGCTACATATGTTACAAAAAACACATCAACAATTAATAACTTAATCCAAACATGGGTTAGGTTGTCATTACATGTACGTCAAAAGCTGTAACCATTATAGATACAACAATCGCCTCAAATAAAATCTATCTACAACATCAGTGGTAGACTCATTTTTGCGGCATCTTCGTATTACACTTAGATTGAGAGGAATAATCGTCTTTTTAAGAAATCTAGAAAGCCCCCCGGAGGAAATTATTGATATCATTTTGGTTACGGTTCGGTTGAAACTACTAACCTTTCGATTCAAGAATACTTCTATGGTGAATCAATTACTTGCTTATTGGAAGATGCCTAAAACGTTTAGGCTTTATGGATCCTAAAGATTTTATGCTCATGTGTGCCGATCATTATTTTTCTTCTTGTAGTTCATGGTTGTTTACTTCGGTGTTGAAGGGCCAAGACAGGAGTTCTAAATGAGAGTTTCCTTCTTTAAGGTTTTTCCCATTGGGTTTTTCTTGGAAAGGTTTTTTAAGGAGGCAATCTCATTTGGATCCTAATCCTCCCTATGTATGGTTGGTTGCTTATCATAGTAAAGTGGAAGCCTTATGTTATTTTAGGCTTTATTACAATGGTATGTAGCTCATATAGTTAGTCTAGCTCGTTTATGGCATGTCATAAACGGTTTTAGTGGCTGTTCATGCTTTGGCTTAAAGTTAATGTGGTACTCAGCCACATTCTATTGTAGTTAACTTTCTTGTGATTAATATATTTTACCAGGGTATTGTTGGATTTAGTGTCCAAGTTTATAACTAATTGGTAAGACTATCATCAAAAGTAAAGTCCTTTTTGAGTTGCCCTTAGTGAACCGTTAAGAGAAATAATAAAGGAGAAATAATATTAATTAAAATTAATATTATATGTATAATTAATTAGTTTATTAATTTATTAATAGTTGGTAAATTAATTAGAATAGAGGGGCATGCCAAGGCTTTATTTGCTCATCCTTTCTTTCTCATTCCTACTCCTTGTAAGAGTCTTTCGTGTAACGAGACCTTAGGAGTTCGAATTATTTTCTCTTTGGTTCGTGGGTGTGAGCTATTGAGGTACTCTCATTTGGGTACTTGCCTCCAAGTTCGACCAAGGTGGTCTGCGTGTGAGAAATCTGATTTTATCAAAGGTTAGTATTTTCTTATTTATTTATTTATTTCAAGTTGCGTTTATTATTAGGTTGAGATCCTTTAGGGTTTAGTTCCCTTCTTGCCCTAGATTAATTGTTATTTTCGCTTTATATTAATCTAGTTAGGTATAGAAAACCCATCAGTGGTAATCAGAGCCTTAGCATAATTCTATTAGCATTTAATTATCTATGAGTAAGTTGTTAACATGTGATAAGTATAAATAATTGAATATTATGTTATTGTCTTGTGATCATTGAATGTTAATATGAATTTACATTTTAGAACCTTATATTTTGAACTGTTTAAAATATACCCCTGAAATTTTAAAATGTTTAAAATAGAACCCAAAACTTTAAAATGTTTAATAGAAACCTTATACATATTATAATTGCTATATTGTATATGTATCATTAAATCTAAATACATCGTTAGTCAATTGGTAAATCGGCTCACCCATAGTGAACAAACTATAAGAGAGGTATAAGGCGGGTCGTTTTGCTTCCCTAAAGAAGTCGGGTTTTTAATATGCTTCGCGCTGACCCGCTTCTCCGCTTCTTTGTGCGTTCGATGGAGCTACCGAGAACTTTTGATAGGATGATGTCAAGATTAAAAGTATTAATTTAAAAGTACTAAAACAAAATTCCCGTTTTAGATATAGAAAATGTGAATAGTATGCTAACCCATGAAAACCGCACATCTCTCATATGGGCTGTTAATGGAGCGCGTGTGGTTTACCGGCACATTAATAAGAGAACATAAGTGAGAGGTGATGTGGGACTCGCGATTCTCGAGCTGACTCGAGCCGGGTTTTTTCGATTTTTTTTTTTGTTTATTATTTTTTATTTTAATTTTTTTTTTATTTTTCTTTCGTTATTAATTATAATTTTTTTCATTTTTTTTTTGATTTTTTAAAATTTTTTTTAATTTTCCATTTTTTTTCTTTTTTATTTTTCCTTTTTATTCTTTTTTTAAATTTTTTAATTTTCATTTATATATTTTAATGAATTTTTTTTTTTTATATTTTTACTATTACACTTTTTTACTTTTTCTTTATTTATTAAAATTATTTTTTTAAAAATTTTTTTATTGTTGAAATTATTTTTGTTTTTATTTTTTCGCTTTTTTATTATTTTAATTTTTATTTTTTTTTTTCTTTTTTCTTTTTCAAATTTCTCTTTTTATATTATATGTATTTTTTTATCTTTTTATTTTATTCATTTTTTTTTTTTATTTTATTCTTTTTTTTGTTACACAAATACTACTTTCATAAATAAAATTATTTTTATTTAAAACAATCATCATTATAAAATTTATACTTTATTTTAATATTCTACCTAAATAATAATAAAAATTATATAAAAACCAATTAATATACTCCCTTAAACCAACCCCAACACAAGAAAAACAAAATAAACAACAATCAACAAACTAAAAAAAAAAACCTAAACATACGGCAAACAAACGAAAACAAGACAAAAACAACCAAACCAAGAAAACAAAAAGAAAACACAACCAACTAAACAAAAAAACTAAACAAACTAACAACTTACTATTTAACATCGCAAAAAAAAAAAACCAAACAACACAAACCAAACAATCAAATCTAACAAAAACCAAACCAAAAAAAACACAATAACAAAAATAAAAAAAAAAAAAACAAACAACAAAACTATACCAAAAAATAAATACAACAAAAAAAAAAAAAAAAAAACCAAAACAAAAAAAAAAATAAACCAAAACCAAAAAAAAAACCAAATAAACAAACTAAAAACACCCCCAAAACCCAAACAACAAAACAAGCTACAGAAAATAAAAAAAACGCAAAAAAACAAAAAGCAAAAAAAAAACCAAACAAAGACAAAAAACACAAAAAATAAATAACCAAAAGAGCAAAAAAAACAAACAAAAAAACAAAAAGAGACAACAAAAAAAAACACAAAAAAACAAAAGTATAAACCGACACATAAGACAAAAAAAAAAAACACCATAAAAAAACAAAAAAAACAACGACAAAAACTTGTAAAAACCCAACCACCAAAACTCACAACAAAATAAAAACTACAAGAACCCAACCCAAAAAAAAAAACAATAAAACCACAAAAAACAAAAAAAAAAACACCATTATTATTCGATTTTTGTGTGTGGGGGGGGGGGGGTGGGGGGGGGGGGGGTGGGGGGGATTTAAAATATAAAAAACAAAATCAACCAAAAAAAAAAACAAAACATAAACACAAAAAAAAAAAACAAACAAAAACCCCAAATAACACAAAATCAAACCCAAAAAAAACCAAAACCTCCCAAAAACAATAAGCAATGAATAAAAAAAACAAAAAAAAAAAAAACAAAGAAACCCCCAACAAGCAAAATAAAACATTACATAATAAAAAAACCCCAAATAAAGCTCAACCAAAACCAAACTAAAAAAAGAAAAACAAAAAAACCAACAAAAAAAAAAAAATAATAACAAAAAACGAACAAACAAACCACCCCCCCCCAAACCTCCAAACAAACAAGCAGAAAAGAAAACCACAGCCGACAACACAAAAAAAAAAATACAAAACATGAAAAAAAGACAAGACAACCAACACACCCCCCAAACCCCAACAAAAAAACAAAAAAACCCCAAAACACCAAAAAAACAATCACCAAAAACAAAAAAAAAAAAACAAAAAACACGAACAAAAAGACAAGCACAACCCCCAAAACACTCAAAAAACAAAAACCAAAAATAAAAAACAAACAAAATAAAAAAAAAAAAAAACCAAAAAAAAACAAAAAACCAACGGGGGTTAACCAAAACACAAACAAAATAAATACAAAAAAACACAAAAAAATAAAACAAAAAAAAAACAACAAAAACCAAACCTAGAACCAAAACTAACAAAAATAAAAAAAATAAAAAAAAAAAAAAAAACAACAAAGAAAAAAAAACAAACCAAAAAAAATACCAAAGAAAAACACAAACGAACAACCAAATAAAACATCAAAAACAACGAAACATACAAAATATAAAAAAAAGACAAAGAAATACAAAAATTCAAACAAAGAAAAAAACAGAAAAACACAATAAAATAAAGCAAAACAATATACAGTATTTTTTTCTTTGTAAATTTATTTATTTATCCATTTAAAATTTTTTTTTTTTTATTTTATATATATTTTTTATACCTTTACATATATACATTTCTCGTTATAAATTATACTATTTATTTGGATAGGTAATATTATCTTTTTTTATTTAATACATATATTCATTTATAAATTAATGCATATGCTCAAATTTCTTTTGATTTATTAACTATTTATTTTTTTATTTTCAGTTTTTTAATATATATAAATAATTATTTTATTTATCAAATTGAATTTTTTACCAATTTAGTTTATTTAAAGTAGTATTCATTCAATTAATAAAATAAAAAATACATAATTAAAAATGACCTCTATTACGTTTTTATTAATTTGATTTTTTTTCATTATTTTTGTTTTCAATTATTTTATTAATTTTGTTATTGTTATAAAACAAATACAAGCAAAACAACCCACCAACTATTAAAAAAATGTCCCCCCCCCAAACAAACAAAAGACAACAAAGACCCCAAAACTAAACAAATAACCCCAACCCATAAAAAACAAAAACAAGCAAGATACTAATACAAAACTAAACCAAAACAAACAGAAATAAAAAATGACAAAAATTCAAAAAAAAAAAATATACCAGCCCCCACAACAAACAAAACCAACCTAAAACCAAAACATAAATCCCCCAATACTAAAAAACAAAAAAGCCAACAGTAGAAAACAAAATAAACACAAAATCAAAAACACCAGTAGAAAACAAAAAACCTTTCCAAAAAAAAAATTAACAAACAAAAAAAAAAACAATCAAAGCAAACACCGCAACACAAAAAATATAAAAATCATAGAAAAAAAACATTAAAACCAAACAAAAAAAACCCAAAACTAACAACAAAACCAAAACGTTCAAAAAGATTTAAAAACACAAAAAGAAAAAAAAACCCCAAAAAATCAACATAAAAACAAAAAATACAGTCAACAAAAAACAAACCAAAAAAAAACAACAACCAAAAAAAAAACAACCAAAAAATATACAACAAAAAACCAACCGCAATACAAAAAACAAAAAAAAAAGAACCAAAATCAAAGACAAAAAAAAAGAACAAATGAAGAAAATCCCCAACCAAAAACACTAAAAAAAAACTAAAAACCAACAGATAAAAAACAATAAAAAAAAAAAAAAACAACCAAAAAACTCACCAAACCAAACAAAACCAACGACAAAAAACCAAAACAACAATCAACCCCAAAAAACACAAAACAAAAATAAAAAAGCCCCCCCAAAACTCAAGATTAGTATTGGCGCCTGACAAACCACAAAAAAAACAAGTAATTACAACACAAACAAACAAAACCTCAAACCAAAAAAATAAAAAAATGAAAAAAAAAAAACAAGAACAAACAAACACAAAAACATAAAAAAAATAAACCAAACGTAACCAAGAAAAACCCCCAAACAAGAAACAGAAAATAACCAACAAAAAATAAAACACAAACACAACAAAACAACACAAACAAAAAAAGAACTAAACAATATAAAAAAACAAACCCAACACCACAAAAAACAACAATGAAACAACCAACCCTAACCCACCACCCAACAATAAATAAAAAAAAAACAACAAAAACCAAATATCCAAAAAAAAAAATAATACAACACGACAAAAACTATATACAAAACCCCCCAACAATAAGCAAACAAAAACAAAAAAACAACCATAAAAAAAAAATAAAAATAAACCAAAAAAAAAAAAAAAAACAAAAAAAAAAAAAACAAAAGAACAACAAATTAAACATAACACCGAATAAACGAAAAAAAAAGAAACCCCCAAACAAAAACTCCCAAAAAAAAAAAAACACACAAAATAAACTAAAAAAACAAAAAAAAAAAAACGTAAATAAAAAACAAAAAAAACAACATAACAAAAAAAAAAAAAAAACAAAAAACAGAAAGAAAACAAACAACAAAACGGCAAACTAAAAAAAAAATCAGAAAAAAAACCAAAACCTCCGCAAAAATAACAAAAAACAAGACAAACCAAAAAAAACATTAAATAAAAATTCAAAAACAAAAAAAAAAAACAAACAAAACAAACAAAAACAAAAAACCAACAAGCAAGCTTAAGAAAATAAAAACCCCATAAAAAAAAAAAAAACAAAAATACAACCAAAAAACAAAACCAAAAAAAAGAAAAAATACCAAACAACAAAAAAAATCTAAAACAAAAATCAGACAACACAAAAAAAAAAAACAACCAACAAAAACAAAACAATACAAAACAACACAAAAAAATTACCAAACCAAAAAAAGCAACTAAAAAACAATAAGCAAAAAAACAAACAACAAAAAACAACAAAAAATAATAAAGAAGAAACAAAACCAAAAAGAACAAAAACAAAAGAAACAAAACAAAAAAACTTAACAAAAGATAAACCCCCCCCCCCAAACAACCAAAAGAAAAAACAAAAACAAAAAAAACCCCCACAAACTCCAACAAACAAAACCAAAAATCCCCAAGTAAGAAAACCAAAGAACCAAAAAACAAACCCCAAACCCCACAAAAAACTAAGCAACCCAAAAACCCAAACGAATTTACGAAATACAAACCCCCCGCCCCCCAAATAAGCCGTGCCAAAAAATTCAAACTCCAAAAAGACAAAACCAAAAAAAAAAAACAACAATAAGAAAAATAAAAAACACAAAAAAAAAAAACAAATAAGCAAAAACGCAAACAAAAAAACCAAGAAAAACATCAAAAAAAAAGCAAAAAAAAAAAAAAAATCCCAAAATAAACAACCAAACCAAAAGCACTAACATAGTAAAGCAATAAACCAAGATAAACTCAAACAAAAAAACCCTGAAAACTGAACAAGCCCCAAGTCCTACGACAGCACCCCCCATCCCACCCTCCCATCACACCACAGGGCCAACCATGAGCGCGAGAGCAAACCCAGCCCCAACTCTCAGACACCACCAGCGGTGATAGTGGGACAACGCTGCTACACGCGCAGAATCGCGCCCGGTGACCACGCTAGTTTTTGCATGCTTAAACTTCACCATCTTATTCCATGATCCTCGTCATCCAGTCATGAAAATTAAGATGAGCATATCCAGATTAACATGCCATTGATCAGAAGAATCAGATGAATCAACAAAGAACTAGAATTTACATAGAGAGTAAAATTGACAAGCCATCGACTACCTAAAAATAAATTCGGTGGTGATGTGATTACGGTAACCCTCTTCACAAACGAATCTAAAATAAAGATCCTAGCCTTAATTTAAAATTAGGTAATTAATTAAGGTATATTCATGCTAACTAAAACTATTTTATCAAAGATGTCTTTTGAAAATGGTGTCAATCCTCCTGCTCCCAATCCCTCACACAACTTAAGCTTCTCATTACTCTCAGTTCTTAGGAGGGAAAGACTCACCGGTCCAAATTATATGGACTGGATGCGAAACCTTAGGTTCACCCTAAGATACGAGAACAAAGAGTATGTTCTCGATGAGCAAATTCCCACAATCAATGATGATTCAACCCAAGAAGAGATTGAAGCTCACTAAAATCACTATGATGATGCAAACAAAGTCTCATGCATCTTGGCATCTTCCATGAGCCCTAAACTGCAAAAGACTTTTGAGAACACTTGGGCTTATGAAATGAACCAACAGCTCAAAGAAATGTTTCAGACAAAGGCAAGTAAGGAACGCCTTGATGTTGTGAAATTTATCATGGCTTGCAAACCAAAACCTAGAACCTCTATTTGTGCTTTCGTCTTAGAGATGAAAGGATACTTTAACAGGTTGGAATCTCTTAACATGGTATTCAATGTTGAGCTATCTATCAACATAATCCTATCTGGTCTGCCAGCTGATTACAATCAGATTGTGCTCTCGTATCAAATGAATAGGAAAGAGACCTCAATAATGGAACTTCATAGCTTGTTGCAAATCGTTGAGCAAAGGATCAAGAAAATTGATGTGCCCTCTACTTCAGCAGCTCTTGTGTTGACTGTGGGTCACAATGCAAAGATAAGAAAGACTTCTTATTCCAACTGGAAAGAAAAGGCCGCATAATGAAAGTCCGATCGTAGGTCTAAGAGAAAGGCTGAATATGAGATTGCACCTATAAGTGATCCAAAGGAAGCAGTGTGCTTCTACTGCAACACAAAGGGGAATTGGAAGCATAGCTACCCAAAATATCTGAAGTACCTTAAAGATGGAAAGGTCGAAAAGGGTGGTCACTCAGGTATGTTTATGATCGAACTCTACAATACTACAACTTCAGATTCGTGGCACCTGGATACAGGGTGTGGTACTCACATTTGCACTGTTTTGCATGGTCTAAAGTAAAGTAGGAGGTTGAAGCACAGAGAGCTCAAATTAGTAATGGGAAATAGGAAAATCACGCTTGTGACAAGGATTGGAAAGTACGAGCTCATGTTGAAGTCTGAAGTTAGGATAGATTTAATTAATTGCTGTTATTCGTTAGAAATGACAAGAAATATTATTTCATTTCATGCTTTGTTTAAGGATGGTTATAAATTTTCATTTGATAATGAGAATGGAGATATTTTGGTTTATTCAAATGGTTGTTTTATGTTTAAAGCTTCTCCTTGCAAAAGCATATATGAAACTGTTGAATGTATTAGTAATAATGGCAATGTGATTTTAAATGTTGGTTCGTCTAATGAGCTTGATAAATCAAAATCGTGGCATTCTTGTCTTGGGCACATAAACAAGAAACGCGCCGCCCAACTCCAAAAGGATGAAGTGTTGGAATCATTCGACTTTAAATCGTATGATGTGTGTGAGTCTTGCTTATTAGGCAAGATGACTACATCACCATTCACAGGAACGTGTGAAAGAGGTGAAGGATTATTGGACTTAGTACACACAGATGTGTGTGGACCATTCCGATCTGCCACAAAAGATGGAAAACGCTACTACGTTATGTTTACTGATGATTTCAGTAGATATGGATATGTTTATCTGATTAAACATAAGTCGGATACCTTTGAAGTATTCAAAAGGTATCAAAACAAAGTAGAGAACCAACTGGGCAGAAAGATAAAGGTACTCCGATCCGATAGGGGAGGAGAATACCTTAGTATCGAGTTTTTCGATCATCTTAAAAACTGTGGTATAGTTTCATAGTTAACTCCTCCTAGAACACCACAACTAAATGGTGTTGCTGAGAGGAGAAATAGAACCCTGTTAGACATGGTTCGATTATGATATGTCGAGCAACACTTCTAATAAGCTTCTGAGGTTACGCATTAGAGACAACCGCCCATATCTTAAATCTTGTACCCACTAAGAAGGTCTCGAATACACCTTTTGAGATGTGGAAGGGAAAACGTCCTTCTCTTGGGCACATCAAAATCTGGGGTTGTGAGGTTTTCGTTAGACGAGAAGCTCAGGACAAACTAGAAGCCAGATCTGAAAAGTGTCTTTTCATCGGTTATCCAAAAGAGTCATTTGGATATTTGTTTTACAAACCCAAGGATAATGTAGTATTTGTAGCTCGAAGAGGAGTGTTCCTTAAGAGATAAATGATATCTAAAGAGGACACTAGGAGTAAAATAGACCTTGAATAAATTCAAGAGTCTGTTGATGAAGAACCTTTAGTGAACACTGAGACTCAACAAGAGGTGGTGACACCTGTTAAGCCTGATGATATATCCTTACCCATTTGCGGAACAAGTAGTAGAGTAAGCAAGCCTCCTCAGTTCTACTATGGTTTCTATATTGAAGAGGACAAGATTAGTAATAGTACACTAAGTGAATTGGATGAGCCTACTAACTACAAGGAAGCGATGGCAAGCCCTGAGGCCTGCTAAGGTTGGGGAATTTCTTCATCAGATCAGCAACAATCAGCTTGATGAAACGAGGATACTGAATAGCTTCCTTTTTCTGAAACACGTTGTTCACAAAATCCCACCAAAGAAGAGCAGCATAATCAACATTGGTTTGGTTAACCACAGCATGAAACAATTGAAGAATGTTGATCTTGGTTTGATCATGGCCAGATGTTCTTGTAGTTAAGCACCGATTGAACACCTTAAACATAGTTTGCCACGGTTGCGCCAGATTCTTGGTATAGAAAGCACTAACTTTGTCGACAACACCTTGATAACCAACTCTGTTCATGAATGCTTCAATAGTGTGGATGTTGGCTGGTGCGACAAATAGATTCTCAGGAGTTTCCACTGGTAATTGAAGAGTATCTCTGAACATATCCGCAGTGTATGTGAATTTTTGAGTATCCAGCATGAACTTGATTGTGTCCTCAGTGTCTGGTACCTTGCTCACCGTCCTCCAGAATTGTTGTAGGTACATAGCAGGGACATCAGCAGTTGCAGTTAATGCATGACTAAGACAATGATCAAGTAGTATCAGCCCAACTATCTTGCATTCAGGAGAGCAAGGAATACTCTGCAACACCACATAATTGTTGCATCTCCCGATTGGTTTGTATTGTGGAACAAGTTGAGCTGCTGGAAGCACGTGTTGAGCCATGTGGAATACTGTATGATGACATGAAATGATTAGTGAGATGAGATATAGTTTGAAATTTGCACATATTTGACATGTTTTGTCTCTTTCCACTCTGTCTATTTTGTATGCTCTGGCATTTCTTTTTCGAGCATACTTTGATTTGCTTTTTCACGTATGGATTTTATCTCTCTTTCTGTTTGTTTTCCTCACCAAAAAGTTTTTGTTGAAATGATACTCTTTCAATAATAATAAAGAGATACTCTGATTTATTTAACAACTTTTGACTTTTTAAGAAATCCAAGAGTATAACTTTGTATTCTTTAAAACCTTCTGTGAAAGAGTACCACTTGCTGACATAAAAATACAACTTTTTGATTTAGAATTTGAGATAACTTTTCCAAAGCAAGTTTTTCAAAGATTCCTTGAAAACATTGATTACATAACCAATCTATTGAAACATAAAAGGGATGGTCACTAAGCCACTCACTCCTCATTCTGTTCATTGCAGAAAACGGTCAAAACCGGACATGATTTAGACCATTTATCCAATTATGTTCAAAAGATAGTCATAAATCATTTTTGAATGATTTAGAAACAATCTTTTTCAAAAAATTGAACTTTTTCTTTTGATGATACATGAGAAACATTATGATCACAGACAGTTGAAGCTCATTTTTTTCATTTCCATCATATGTTCCTTTTTATAATATGAAAGCATTGATCACTTTTGACTGAAAATTTTTGTTAAACAAAACATGATCTTATATACGATATCGGGATGGTCAGTAGATTGCTCACTCCTCATCCTGTTAAATTCAGGAAACGGTCGTAACCAGATACAATCTTCACTATTTGGTCTATTTATCAATATAAAATATGATTTGGAAACAAAATTTATCATTTGATTTCGTAGGATGCCTTTTTTAACATTGAAAATCCTTTTTGAGATTCGGATAAAACAAATTTATTCCAATTTTTCCTTTATACGAAACCCAAAATTTCAATTCATTAACCCTTACGAAACCCATAATTAAGCCCAAAACATCATTTACAAAACCCATTGGCCCAATACTGTTCATGAAACCGAAACCTGTGAACATTTTACTTTCGTAAACTTTGATTTGCCAAAAGAATATGATAAGCTTAATAATCCTGCTTATTTCAACAGCTTATTTATCATCTTTCATCTTTTAAGCTTATTTTACAAATTTTCAAAGTTACGAAACCTGTCTTAGTTACGAAACCAATGATTACAGTCCATAAATTGATATTTCTAATGATCAATCACTTCCAATCAAGTCAACAATCATATATTAGCATTTTGCCTTAATTAATTTCATTTTCTAAGCAATTTTCAAATTTACGAAACCCTAGATCCGACCGAAACCTTTGTAATCAATTAAATATAACAATTAATAGCAAAAAGATTACAGAAAGGACTCGATTCTTACGTTTTTAAGCACAAAAGTTCAACAAATCGATTTGGATCGAAAGTTCTTAGATACGAAAGCTCAAATGACTTAGAGAGATTACGAAACCCAACTTTTTGATTTTTACAAAAGTGATAAAGTTTTCGTATGTAACTGTGCCTTTTATATCTCCGAAAATAACTTTCACATTTTGGCAAATTTAGTCCCTTAAGTTTCGTACGTAAGCTATTAAAACCCTACGAAAGACACTTTTGCATGTTGACAGTTTTAGTCCCTTGAGTTTCTTTCGTAAACCTTTTAATCCCTATGAAAGCTGCTTTTCAACTTTGTCATTTTCAGTCCCTTGAGTTTCTTTCGTAAACCTTTTAATCCCTACGAAATCTACTTTCCAACTTTGTCATTTTCAGTCCCTTGAGTTTCTTTCGTATACCTCAATCAATCATACGAAAGTTATATTTTTTATTTTTCACCTTTTATTTTCAAAAATTACTTTCGTATCCCTTTTTTATTCAAAAAATTTCACAACTCCCCTTTGAAGTTAGACCACTTTTACAAAAATAATCTTTTTGATTTAATTTCTCCAATTAAGTTCCTGTTTTTACTGAAAAAATTTCATAACTCCCCATCGAACAGCTATCCACTTTTGAAATATCCTTTCTTACAAAGTTTGTTCAAAATGAAGTTAATTTTGCTTTTAAGCACACAATTTCATTTTCTAATGATGATGTATCCTGAAAAATTTATAACTCCCCCTCAACAAGAAATCTAATTAAAGAACTTATTGAGCGATAGTTACTTTTGCAGTTTTGAACATTTTGTTATGAGAAGATTTTGAAAATTTTCAAGAAATTTCATAACTCCCCCTCGAATAAATATCTAATTAAAGAACTCATTTAAGAGATTGTTAATTTTTACAATTTTTCACACTTAAAAATTTTCACAAGAAGAAATCTTTTGTTTTTGAATGGAATTGGATTTGCAAAACACATTTTTTAGCAGTGAAAGATCATTTTTATGATTTTCTCCCCCTCAGTCTATGATACATTTATTATGCATTTGAAGGACCATTTTTTAAAAAATTCAGTATCATAAGACTGATTTGAACGTAGAAAATATTTGTTTGAATCCTTAAGTTAAAAAAAATTTAATTTTTTTATAAAAATCTTTTTGAGTTTTTATATTTTTCAATTTTTTGTTTTGTTTTGTAAATGTATTTACAAATGTTTTT
>BQNB010158869.1:0-14979 GCA_026074375.1 Tanacetum coccineum | reverse complement strand
TCTTATAAGTCAAGCCAGACCCTAAAAGTCAAAGATTGAAATCGTCATTCTAAATTCGAAAATTCTCGGATGTTACAGACTCTCCTCTTCACGCATCAAAGTCTCTTCAGAATGAGCAATTGAAATCACATTGGTTTCCTTAGCAATAACATTACCATCATAAAGCAACATTGGCCTAATCTGCTGAGCTTTCTTAAGATAGAAAGGATTTTGAAAACCAAGAGCTTGTTTCAGGTTGTTATCATACAAAACTTGTGGTTTTTTAAGCATATGCACAGTTTGCGCGGATTGACCCATTTTACAAACAATGTTGTCCAACTCTTTAACTTTCTTTTCCAAAGCAATTTTTGTATCAATATTCTTAGCTTCTTTTTCCATGGATTCGTTTTTGAAAACATTAAATGTTTTTGTTAACAAGTCCTTTTCCTTTGTTTGTTTAGAAAGAGTTTGTTTAAGATTGTTAATTTTTTTTCAAAATCCGTAAACTGTGCATTTTTCTCCTGAATTATATCATCTATTATAAGCTTTTCTCGAGTACCTTAATCCACATTTTGTCTTTCTTCTAGCAATTTTACCCATTCTTTTTATCTTTCAAGCTCAGCAGATAAGATTTCATTGGCTATCATATTGTCATTATTGACCTTGTTACAGTTAGTTACTTGATTTGACAGTTGTTTAAACACAGATAATATTAAGGCATTTTGTTGTGCAGAAGAATTTGTATCCTAAACAGTTGCAGTTTGTGATTTAATCAGATACTGAGAGTACAGAATGATATTACTATCACTATGTATCTCATTCTCTGAATGTTCTACAAAATGAGAAGTTTCAGAATACGGCATCTCTTGCATACTTTGATTTAGCATATCATTATGAGTGTTGTCAGAGATTGGTACCTCGGAGAGAATATCTGATCCATAACTAGACAAATTGGCCATAAGAACTGTTTGGTTGTAGAGATCTCATCACAGTCAGAATCATATGCATCTAAATCATCTGCTTGATAAGTTGCATTATGTGTGATGACCGACTGTGTAACTGGACTTTTTGTAATACCAGAATCTGCCAAGAATTCCAATTCTTCCTCAGTGAGAACTTTACCATTTCCTTGAGCTTCGACCAATAGAACTTTTTCCTTGAACCACATAGCATACCTTTTCCTCTTTGGCTTTAGACACTATCTTGCCATATGACCTTCCCCTTGGCGGTTAAAACACTTCACAATCCTTTGTTGACCTGACTAATTCCCTCCTGTTCGTAAAGGATTAGCTCTTGTTCCTGAAGTACCAGCAGCATAAGAATTTTGTCTCCTTTGAAGTGGTTGAACAGTCAATCCTCCATCATGAATAGTTGCTTGTTGTATTGGGTTGGATGAGTTTCTTAGCTGATTGTTGGTAGATGGGAAACGAGATGTGACGATAGTAGACAAAATTGACATCATTTTGTTGATGGCATCAATAGGGTCATTTCCTTGCTTAAACACTAGAACTACTAGACCGGAGTCTATTTAAGGAAATTCAGCAAGGTGTAACTGTTGATAACTATGGAGACAGTATATTCAATTTGAGGAACAGATTATGGTTGTAGACATGCTCTTGATGAATAGTTGATGAGTAAGCATGTGGATACACTGCTGGCGGATAAGTGATTGCATGTGGTGTGGATGGATAAGTAGTTGAGTAATGTTGTGTAGGATGAGTTGATCCATATTGATGGGACTGAGATGGTGAAAACTGTTGTTGAAATTGAGGATTGTTCTATGAAGACTGATAAGTGTTGAAGTGAGGTGGTGTCATTTGATGATTCGCAACTAGTGCAAGTGGATCATGATTGCGTTCATGCATAAGACAGACTTCATTTGCATAGAGTTTGTGTTGTTCAAGATATGCATAAAGCTGATCAAAGTTGGTAGTATGCAAATATTTTACAAGCCTGACATCAGTCACAAACTTATTCTATTCAGGTGGAAGATTGTTTAAGAACTTGGTATTAACTTGAAATTGCTCCAGTTTCATGTTGAAAATGTTCATGTCATTGATTTGCTGGGTAAATCTCAAGTAATACTAATGAAGTGATTCCCCCTTGATGTGAGAAAACTTATCAAATGCATCATACAGTTTACACTCCCTTTCCTGCTTTGTCAATGAGGTACCTTACATAAGAAGTTAAACTTTTTCCCACAGATCCTTGGCAACTCTGTGATGATTGACAAGTGAATAGATTTCAGTTGGTAGACCTTAAAGAATGATACTAATTGCCTCCATGTCACAATCAGCTTGAAGTTTCTCTATAGCAGACAATTCAGCATATTTCTTTGTCTTGGTCACCCTATTTTCTTCAATCGTAGGCCAAATAAGTGGACCATGTTCAACTGATTCAATTATCATTCTTCCGTGCTCTATGTTTTGCATGTATAGTTCCATTCTACTTTTCCAAGAATCATACAGGTCTTTGTCCAACATTAGTGGACGATTGTCAGCACCAGAAAGTAGGGGTGAGCAGAAACCGCACCGCAAACCATAACAAAACCGCAAAAACCGCACAGCAAAAACCGCACCATGACAAAAACTAGTGGATCAGTTTCTAAAAATAAGAAAAACTAAATTTGCGATGCGGTTTCGGTTATACCTGTAAATCCGCACCGCTATACCTAAACCGCACCGCAATTGCTATAAATAATAATTTTAATAAAAATATTTCAAATTTTTACTAATTATCTCTCAAAAATTGAACTCCAGAGAAAAGGCGTCTAAACCACATAGACACTGCCATAATCGTTGGGAATAGATACATATGATTGCTCACTCCTTAACTCGAACAAGCTAAAGACATCAATTATCTTAGGCACCAAAAGTGGGTACCCAAATATTCTAAAGGCTTATAATTCTCACAATTTAGTTGATTAGGTTGTGCTAGCTATAGTGTCAATCTAGTTGGATTTGCCTTACTAAGAGCATTTTTTATTTTTTGAAAGCATATATATAAATTTTGTTTTTTTTAGAAAAATTTTAACAGGGCAAACATAGAGGGATATGATTAATTTTTACTATTTGGCTCCCCTCCACACTTAAGTTGAACATTGCCCTCAATGTGAAAACTGATAATAGAGATAAAATAGGGAAAATTAAGGGAAAGCGGTACTTCCCGGGGCATATAGATATATAGCTGCGAGAGAGATATTCTTGAGCAGACTTCATAATTTTCCAAAGTCTTTAAGCTATATTACCTGCATACAAGTGAATACAAAAAGCAAAAAAAAAAGAATATATTTTTGTTGTTTTTTTTTATAGAAAATAAATAAAGGATATGAAAGAAGAATGGAGAAGGGACTCCTCCACACTTAAGTGAAGCACGGGTTGCCTCTTGAGAAGCGCTTAATTTTTTAGAGAGTCGTTAGCTAGACTCAAACTTGGTGAGTCATTCTTTGGGAAAGAAGGGAGTGACTTCTTCCCTTGGGTCATTATAATCTTCTTCTTCATGATATAGTTTTAGTCGATGGCCATTAACAATAAACGTTTTCCATCTTTACCATATAGTTCAACATATCCGGATGGATATTGATATTTTACTACGTATGGTCCTAGCCAACGGGATCTGAGTTTCGGTTGTTTGAATTTATACTTGGAGTGAAATAGCAGAACCTTGTTTCCATGTTTGAATTCTTTTCTCATTCAAAGTTTCCTATCGTGCCAGACTTTGGTTCTAGCCTTGTATAATCGAGAGTTTTCATTGGCTTAATGTCTAAATTCGTCTAATTCGTGTAACTAGAACATTCGTTTTTCACCTGCAGCAATGCCCCCCCCCCCCCCCCCCCCCCCCCCGCTCCCACTCCACCTGCCAAAGTCTTCAAGGCCACGTTTGCACGGTGTTTCAATTTCAAATAGGTAAGTGGAAGTTCATTCCATAAATAAGTTTATAGGGTTGGTTTTTTTAAACCGGAGGTGTTTTGTATGCGGATGCAAAAAGCCCATGAGATCATCAAGTTTTCTTGACCAAATAGCAGGATTGTCTTTAACAGTCTTTTCAAGAATTTTTTTTAAGAGCTCTGTTTGTGTTTTAAACTTGACCACTAGGGTGAGGTGTATGATGTAAAGAACGGTGGTTTACTCCACTATCTCCTTCATCGCTTTTCCATTATTTTGTTACAGAAGTGAGTACCTCGGTCGCTAATTAGAGCTTTGGGCTTCTCATAAATGGCAATAGTTTCTTAAGGGGAATGTGATAAACCACTCGGGCATCATTGGTTGGTTAAGCTTGAGCTTCGGCCCATTTAGTCATACGTAATCAAAAGCGACCAAGAATTGTATTTGAAAACTTATGTGATTATGGGAATTTGGTACCCATATAAATCTATACCACATATATCAAAATTTACATACTTGATATTTGTTTAAGGGCATCTCATCACGTTTCGATATATTTCCCGTCTTTTGGCATGCTTCGCAAATTTGAACTAGAGTATGAGCTTCTTTAATAATTGTTGGCCAGTAAAAACCTGAGTCTAGGACCTTCTTAGCGGTTACGTTTGGTCCATAATGTCGGTTGGTCCGTGGTGGCATTGATCTAAATTGTTTCGGTATCTGATCCGGATACACATCGTCTGATTATTCTGTCAGAACATACTTTGAAAAGGTAAGGTTCCTCCCAGAAGTAACGTTTGAGGTCAGAGAAGAATTTTTTCTTTTGTTGATATGTCACCCCTTTCGGTATAACTTCAGCCACCAAATAGTTTGCAAAGTCTGCGAACCATGGTTCATCTTTTGTGTTAATTTCCATAAGGGTCTCTCTAGGAAAGTTATCATCAACCGGCACCTTGTCATCACTTGACTCATCATTTTTAATTCGGGACAAATGGTCAGTAGCAACATTTTTTGTTCCTTTTCTATCCTTGATTTCTATGTCAAATTCTTGTAAGAGTAAAATCCATCGAATAAGACAGGGTTTTGCATCTTGTTTTTGAATAAATGTTTAAGAGCTGAATGATCGGTGTGAATAATGGTTTTTGATAGGATAAGATAGGATCTAAATTTATCGAATGCAAAAACTACAACCATAAGTTCTTTTTCAGTTACGGTGTATTTTTGTTGAGCTGGATTAAGAGTTTTACTTGCAAAATAGATCGGGTGAAAGTTTTTACCATCTTTTTGACCTAAGACAGCTCCAACTGCGAAATCACTTGCATCACACATAAGTTCAAACGGAAGATTCCAGTTTGGGCTTACGATCACAGGAGCACATGTGAGTTTCTCTTTTAATAAATTGAATGCTTTTTGACATTCGTCATCGAATTCAAATGGAGTATCTTTTTCAAGCAGCTTAGTTAGTGGTCGAGCAATTTTCAAGAAATCTTTTATGAATCTTCGGTAAAAACCAGCATGTACAAGAAAGCTTTTAACACCTTTGATGTTAGTAGTGGGCGGAAGTTTTGAGATTACGTTGATTTTTGCTTTGTCGACTTCAAGTCCTACGCTAGATACCTTGTGCCCAAGCACAATTCCTTCTTTGACAATGAAGTGATATTTTTCCCAATTAAGGACAAGATGAGCATCTTTATAATGCTGGAGCATTTTATCGAGATTGTTTAGGCATTTGCCGAAAGAGTTTCCAAAGACGGAGATCGTCCATGAATACTTCGACGGATTCTTTAATCATGTCATAAAATATTGCTAACATGCACCTTTGGAATGTGGCTGGGGCATCACATAGCCCGAAAGGCATTCGCCTATAAGTGTATGTTCCGAAAGGACATGTGAATGTTGTTTTTTCTTGATCATTAGGATCGATAGGAATTTGAAAATATCCACAAAAACCATCGAGAAAATAGAAATATTTATTTCCTGCGAGTCTTTCTAACATTTGATCCATAAATGGCAAATGGAAATGATCTTTTGCGGTTGCTTCATTGAGTTTACGATAATCGATGCATACTCGCCAACTCGTAACGGTTCTTGTTGGGGCAAGTTCATCATTTTCGTTTGTGACAACTGTGATACCTCCTTTCTTTGGTACACAGTGAATAGGACTAACCCAAGGACTATCGGCAATTGGATAAATAATACCGGTATCCAAGAGTTTACGATTTATTTTTTAAAAACTTCTTGCATATTTGGATTCAACCTTCTTTGTTTTTGGACAACGGGTTTCTTGTCATCCAGAAGTTGTATCTTGTGCTTGCAGAATGATGGGCAGATACTAGGAATGTCAGCTGTTTTCCAGGCAAAAGCTTCCTTATGTTTTTAAGGACGAATATTAGTTTGCCTTTCTATTTTGAGCAGATAATTGGAAGATATGATTCAGCGAGTAGGATGGTTCTTTAAGATACTTATTCATATTTCACGATGAGGTTTTGAGTTCAAGATCCGTAGGAGGTTCTTCAAGAGATGTCTTGATTTTATAATCTGTGTTGACGGTGATTTTTTTGAATGGTGGTTCTTCGGTATCGGATTCAAATTCAGAATTTTCATCTTCAGCCATTGCTATGAATTCATTAAATTGAGAAAAAAATTCTTCTTCGAGAAGGGTTCCTTTGATGGAATGGAGGAGAGGATTTTGCTTCCTTCATCTAGAAGAGCGTCAAAATCTTCTTCTAATAAATTTTTCGATAACATCGATACTAAAACAGTATCCATTGTTGAGTAAGAGTGTTTCATTGCAGATTCGATATTAAAGATCATTCATTTAGTCTCAAATCCAAAATTGAGTTGTTTCTGTTTAACTCGAATAACTGCATCAGTAGTGTGAAGAAAGGGTCGCCCTAGAGGAGGGGTACTTTACTGTCTTCTTTCTATTTCCAGAATAATGAAAATCGGTAAGAAAGTGAAATTTACCATTCATCGGAGGCATATTTTCAGTCTATTCCAACAGGGTATTGGAACAATCTGTCGGCTAATCTCACGCTCATTTTGGTAGGTTTAAGAGTTTCGAGAGTAGTTTCGATATATTGAATTTTGCATAAGATTAAATGATAGCACCAAGATCGCTAAAGCATTACAGGATAAAGTTTTGTTGAAATTACATGGAATAAGGAAACTTCCAGGGTCTCTAAGTTTTGGTGGAACTTTATTCTGGATCATCGCTGAACTTTCGTCGCTAAAGGAAAGCTTGGCAGAATTTGTTCTGTTTTAGGTTTTTGATATGAGTTCTTGAGAAATTTTCCCATAGTTAGGTCATTCCGGTTAATACGTCGCCAAGAGGGATAAATGATTCGGACGGCTCGGATCATGTCAAGGAATTTTCCGTATTGGGCTTCTATTTTTTCTTTTCTAAGGCGTTGAGGATACAGAATTTTTGGTTTGTATGGTTTGGGTAAAGGTGTTTTCTTTAACTAGTTTCTGGGTTGAATCTTTGGTTGTGGTGTAGGTTCATCGTCTTCATCATCGCTATCGAAGTTGATAGGGTTTTTGGTTTTGTTTTGTTCTTCATTCGGGTTTTCTGGTGGATTGTAGGATTTACCACTTCTTGTGAATACGGCATTCACATGCTCGTTACGAGCTTGCGGCGGTTGGTAAGCTTTAGAATTGCTACCTCGTGGATTTGGTTGAGTGTTGCTTAGAAGAGATCCAGATAGGTTCGACAGATTGTTGTCAGCAAGTCTGTCAAAAACGTAGTTTAAAAGATTATGGATGAAGCTTGATGATTTTTTAGCTACTGTTTGAGTGAGTTTTAGGTCATGAATGTTCTTTGACAAAAGCATTGGTTGATTGCTGAAATTTCATGAAATCGTTGGATTTATTTTCTAATAGTCTATGGTTTGCTTCATCGTTATTGATCGGTTACGTTGTCTCGATTTATAATCATTATGTCCGGTGTTAACTGCAAAATTATCGCGATTCGAGTCTTGGGAGCCGGTAATCATTGTAAAAACGAGTCTTCAGAATGTTTGCATGATTTAGCTTCTTCTGCCAACGGGACATAGGTTACTGGTCATCCATCGTTTCAAAATGGATTGAATTGTTTAGCACGAGATTGGAGTTCTTTGTACTGAGCATCTATTTTTATGGTCATGGCATCCATTCGGGCCATAATTTTGTCAGTATCAGTATTACTGCTACCTTCATCGGCAAAAGCAATAGTTTTCTTAAGAGATGATTTGGTTTTTTGATTTTTAGCCCAATCGAGCTTGAGTAGGACTTTATCTTCGAGAAGCTGATAAGCTTGATTTGGTGTTTTATAGAGGAAAAATACCACCAGCTGCGGCATTAGAACTTCTTGGGTTATTTTCGCAATGGCCCACGGATAGAAGATTATGATAATATTACCTTTGGGACAGATGATGGACCCATGGCAGTTGCGCGCAATTTGTTTCATTACGGAAGCCCAAGCATTCGGGATTCAGGAGATTCGTTTTCATGTTGAGAAAAAGACAAAACGGATTTCTCCAAGGAGTCAGTTGAAAAGAGCTGGGGGAAAGAATGGCTATGAAAGCAGTTCAAAGTTCCATCCTACGTTGGAATAGCTCCTTCATTGTGTTCGTTCCGGCATGTTTTTGCTTCTCAAGGAGTGATAGGGGAAACATCTTCTGGCGCAAACTCATTTTTTGTATCTACTGTATTCTAAAACATTATCGCATTTTAACAAAGTCTTTTTATGGACGTTTTTTGCCACGATGGACGGTTTTTATGGGCGATTTTTCAGTTTTTGGGAGGAATTCTTTTTTCCTCGTGTTTGCTAAAATTTTTAGACAAAATGCTTTAAAGGTGTGAGGACACCAAATTTTAGCACTAAATTGGGGGGAAAAAAGCCATTTCATGGTTAAGAAGGCAATTGTTTTAGACATAAGATCTCTACGAAACGGTGAATTGAAGTCGGATAAGGCCAAAGTTGATGTAATTTTCTAAGCTTCTCACCCAAACCAAACCGTTAATGGAATTTAGAGTTTTCTTAGGCATGTTGAGTCAATCGAAGATTTATCAAAGACTTTTCCAAAATGTCTCGACATGAACCCCATTCTCTTAGAGGAAGAAACTTCCTTTTTTCATTTTTCTCGGGAAGATTGCATCTGACCTTTTCCAAAACATGAAAAAGATGGTTAACCGACAGCTCCAGTTCTCATTGTCTGAATGGGACCAACCTTTGAAATCATGTGCCCGATGCAGTGATTATGCAATAGGTGCGGTTCTAGGACAAAGGATTGAGGGATTGGCATTTTTACCCCAAAAAAATTCAATTACGCAAGTAAGACAATGGACCGGAAGAAAGAATCAAAGTACCACAACAACGAAAAGAGTTGCTAGCAGTTGGTTACGCGTTTGAGAAGTTTCGATCATATTATCATGAACAAGAGTGTTGTTGTCACAGGACCATTCGACTCGAATTACTTTTCATACCAAAAAAAGGGACGCAAGCACGATTGCTTAGATGGGTCTTACTTTTTCAGAATTTGATTTCAAAGTTATTGATACACAAGGGAGCTTGAATAAACCTATGTAGACGATCACCTCTCTGTCATGAAAAACCAGTATGAAAAAATGTTTTTTTGATCTTAGATATTACATTGAATCCTTTTTTCTCTTGAAACATTGAATATGGGTGACTTCTTCATGATAGCAAAATATCCGTGTTTGCGATATAGCATACTACCACGCGGGGAATTTTAATCTAAGAATGTCAACCCTACAATAGAGGATGTTTTTTTCAAGGATATAAAAACATTTACTTTTTGGGATGATCCCTATCTTTTTCGAACATGTGCGGATCAAAATTCTCAGTAGATGAGTATTTGGCCATGAAAGCTCTTGAATTTCTCAATGGCTTTGCCATGAAGGACCCACCCGGGGGGCCCATCACAGTGCCAAACCATCTCGCTCAGAATGTATTTTGATGCCGGTTTTTATTGGCCTACAATTTATAAGGATGCCTACGAATTGATCAAGTCTTGTGATGCATGTAAAGACAAGGGAAAATCTCTCAACGTGATGAGATGCCTCAAATTGCAATCAAGTTTGTGAAAATTTTTCGATATTTGGGGTATTGATTTATGGGACTTTTCGTGGTTAGAGGTACAAAGTATTATTCTAGTAGACGTAGATTAATTATCCCAAAAGGGGTTTGAAGCAAATAGCGCTCCCCGCCCAACACGATGCATAGAGAGTTAGTTGTTAAGTTCTTAAATTCCCTTTTCTCCCGATCGGTGGCTCTGAAGAAGCATTCATAAGCGATCGTGGGACCCATTTTTGTAACGACAAATTTGATAAGGGTTTATGTCTTAAATATGGTGTCACCCATCGTCTTTCTCTCCTTACCTCCATCAAACGAGTGGTCAAGTTGAGTCACGAATCGGGGTTCCATAAAGAATTTAGAGAGGCGGTAGGAGAAAACGTGCCATCATGGGTCTGACAAGTTAGATGATGCATTCATGGGCTTTTAGGACCGCTTAAATAACTCCATTGGATGCACTCCGTAAAGTTAGTTATGAAAAAGCGTGGTCACTTACCCGTTGAACTTAGATACAAAGCATTTTGGGACTCTTAGAATGCCAAACTTCGATTTAACTGGACCGTGGGCGATCATCGAAAGCTTCAACTCATTGAACTTAGCGACTTCATGATCAAGCTTTATGAAGAAAATTCATTTAATCTACAAGGAGAAGGACAAAGAAGTTACACGATCCAAGATAAAGAACCAAATCTTCCAATTATTGGTTGATTTTTTTTTTTTTATTTTTTCCTAAGTCTTGCTTTAAACTCCCGATTAAAGATTTTTTGGAAAGCTCCAATCCGATGGTCCGGGACTTTCACCAATTACCGACGTTTCTTTATGGCACTGCCAAGTTGTTCATACCTGAGGGTTCGAATTTCAAGTCATGCCACCGTTTAAGCACTATTATGGAGGGGATAAACCACCATTGGTTATCCCGGATCTCCAAGTCTTTCCTAAGGCAAACTAATTCTAGGATCGAGTCGAGCTTGCGACTCGTGAGAACAAAAACAAGCGCTTCATGAGAGGCAACCCATGCTTATCCTTCTATTTTCTTTCTATTTTTCTTACATTAATGTGTTGTGTTGAGAGAGGCTTGTTCTCTCAATTTCTCGTTGTTTGTTGCTTGTTGTTGTGATTTTTGTAGATCACCACTATTTTAAAGACTCTCATGTCGGTGTTGTTGTCCCGTCTACTCGAAGTTTCTCAATCTTTGCGTGAAATTAGTTTGGGAGATCCGATATCCTTACATCATTTATCGAATTCACGTTTATCTTATTATTTGCATACCTCATCTGTAACGGCTTAGGAACCCGACTTTAACCATGAGGACATGTTTTGTTTTAGTTTGGGAAGGGAATCTATCGATTTGATGTTACTTGCTTATTGTTTTGTTCTCACGTACCCGTTTTCCCACAAAAATAGCAAAAAATTTAAAATTTTCAGTCTTGTTATTTAGTTAAATATAAAAAAAATAAAAAAAAATAAAATAAGTGTTAAGACAAAAATGTAGGTTTTCCGATGGTAAGAATAAGAAGTAATTTTTGACCCGATCGTACGTGTAGAGTTCTAGCTTTCTCCCTTAACAATTAATGATGATAGTTTGTGCTAGTCTCATGTAGACTTTAAACATGCTAGACTTGAAATCGTTAGTAAATGAAGACTTGTGCTAATCTCAAGTAGATTTTAAATATGCCGAGTTGGATTTTATATAGGCTAAGTATTTGTGAATTTCTTTTGCAAAGAATAAGAAATGATAGCGTTGTTTACGAATAAGGATGCTAAACAAAGTTTATTTGGAAAACTTAAGGCTTTTAGATATACTTGGTGATTTTTCTTCCGCAAAGTTTCTTAAAATGACTAATTATACGTGTTCTCTTTAATTTCTACAAATTAGAGTTTTTTTACTCTTAAAAGTCTAATCAACATATTTGGAGAAAAAGCTTTATCAATAATGAAGTCAAATATCGTTGGTAAATAAGAATTTTAGTTCAAAATTATACTTTGGTTTTTCAAAACAAAATTTTTCTATTTGCAAAAATAATGTGCAAAAAAAAATAAAGAAAAATGTAGTTGGTAAATAAAAAGGATGCAAGTTATAAATCCTTACGTGTTAATAAGTTTATATACAATACGCCCATCGCAATAAAGTACTTGGGCATTTGTCGGTTCGCTCCCGGATGTGACATTCGATAAGAAAGGATGGGAGGATGAATATTTTACGGGTTGGTATTCGTATTAAGTACACGAGCTCTTGTCGGAGGCGTGGCCGATGTGTCGTCAAAAGAAAAGAGATACCAATTCCTAGCCTAATAGTGTGAATAGTAAATAATAATGTTGCAAAGTTAGAAAATAAATAGTAAAAGTTTCATTTTCTAAAACCAAGGTACTCTTTTTAGCTAAAGTTTGCAAAACTCTACAAGGCTTTTTTATCGGAAGTTCATACGTTTTCGATTAGTATTTCTCCGGATGGTGGTGTCAAAAGCCTTCCAGCACTTACCGATGGACGGTGGATCGCTAGAGAAGGAAAGTCATAATGGGACAAGGTGAAAACGATGTCTTTGCTAAGAAGCGTTTTTATTTGCTTAGAGATGTGATCTTGTTAAGTGATTAACATATAGCCAAAAGGGCCCTATATGTAAAGCTTGTCGGATTTCATCTATCTAAATATGTGGGATTTTAATGTTTAAATTAATTTGAACCCACACGCCCTTAATATATGATTTTATGTCGGAAGATGGAATATTTTTTAAAGTTGTAATTATTAAGGTTGTCTAATAGCATCTTAGTTCGTAATTAGCAGTGATCTTATTTTAAGCTTAGCATGGAAAGAGGATAAAAAATCGGGAATGATGAAGAAAAAAAATTATCTTTTAGACACTTAAGTGTGCTATTTGTTCTATGATCTAAAAGTTCCCAATGTGGTAATGAAAAACAATAATTATGTCACACAATAAGTTTTAGTTAGGTAATTAAGTTCAAAGAGAAAATTCATAAAAAGAGGAAAAATCTTAGAAACATGGTGAAGTCGGGTGTTTTTATAACTTGTGATCTTTTTTTTTCTTCTCAACTAAAATCTTGCTACTTTTCAAAGGTTTAGTATAAAAAATTGGTGATTTTCGAGGTATTTGGTTATAAGGCATGTGGTTTTGCTTGATGACACGGCAATCGTTTAGTTTGGGGAATTTTGATAGTGTAGAATACACATATCCGTTTGTACTTAAATAACATTAACCCAAAACTGATAAAAATGGCAAAATTATGTTATTTTGTGTTTGTGTGTGCAGGTACGGATATATCAAAAATCACAAGAAACAGTCAAAAAACGAGCAAACACGGGCACGAGAATCAGAAGGAGTACAAAAAGAAGCCAAGGATCCAAAACGAAGCCAGAAAAAGTGAAAACCGCCAAGGGGGGGGTTTTCCCAAAAAAAAGGGTTTTTTTTTTTCCAGTCACGTGGTCAAACAAAGTCAACAACAAAAGGACAAATCCTCAAAATGTTTCACCTTGGTCCCTCAACTTTCACAAAAATCCAAAAATGTCCCCTCCTCCCTTATTGGGCCCAGGAGAGCTTATTGGGCCTAAAAAACCCTTGAATAACCTTACCCGGATTCATAAGCCCAAAACCTTAACCCATGTTTTTTTTATAAACCACAAGGGCTAAGCTTGCCATTTTCGGAAATTATTTATAACTAGAAAAGGGAAAAGAAATAAGAGGGACTAGAATTGTCAATTGGCCTAAGTTAAAACTGAATTACCTTATTCAGTTATAAACTTGGCGCCAAGAGATTTTCACTATTCATCGTCATCAACAATTTACCTTAGGGTTAAATCAAGGGGGTTTTGGAAATTGATGGGCAAGGAAGTCAATTCAAGAGCTCACAAGTACAATGGCAGGGTCAAATGGGTCAAATCAAGAGTCTTCATTAGCTCTCAAGCCAAGAGGCCACGTCGTCAATGGAGAAAGCACAATGGAATGTGGGTTTTTAGGTAAAACACCTCACACATCTAGCACAATGTCATCCAAAGGGAAAGAACGCTGGCGATCTTAAGTGTCCACACATGATCCAACGGTTCAATAGCCCTTAATTGATTGGCTAAGATTGAAAGATTGGAGAGCAAGGGAAAAGGGTCTGGAAGCTTCAGCTTGGCACCTATAAATAGGCCTCACTTCTCACACACACATCATCTAGGTTTTTAGTAATTTTTAGTCTAGCTTAAATTCGTATTTTTCTTAAATGTAATTTTCTTTTTTTTAGTAATGTAACCAGTAACTTTTATTAATGAAATTTAGTTTAAATCATTCATAAGCTCTCTTAATAAGCCAAATTGTCTCAATAAGCTAATAAGCTCATTTTAAGCTCTTTCAGTCTATAAGCTGAAATAGAGCTTATTTTAATGCAGTATTAATCTTACCTAAACCCTAAACCAGTTTAACTTACATTTATAATGGACTCTATTGGATATGAGCTTTTTGGAAGGGGATCTTAACTTGGAAGAGATCCCAAGGACTTATACCCTAGCTTATTAATAAGCTAAGGGAGCTTGTAGCTGCCATTATTGGTCCTTTTGTTTAGCTAAAGGTTCAAGTAAGTTTCTCTTTTTATTTTTCTCTAATTTTAGTTTAAATTGCTTAGTTAAAGCTTATATGCTTATCATTGCTTATTTGCTTATTCTATTTGCTTATTAGAACTTATTTGTGTTTAGTTTAGCTTATTAATCTTAAATGTTCATCTGTTTTTGCTTTTGATAGTCTAGATCTTTATTTTTCATATAGTCATCATAAAACTCATAAAAAAACCAAAAATATTAGACTAGATTCTTAGATCTTATAGCTTAATTCAGTAGTGTAATTTTGCTTAAATTAGATGTTAAAAGCTCCTAGTTATCTGGTTTCATAGCCTTGTTAATTAGTTTTGAAATTTTAAGCTTTTCTCAAATCTGTCATAGTCTTAAAGGGGTGTTTGGCATAAGCTAAATTAACCAATAAAAGTCAAATGAATTTGTGCAAAATACTTTAGTCAGCTGAGTTTTAATTAGAGATAAAGTTTTAAAGAGGTTTG
>BQNB010158868.1:0-14979 GCA_026074375.1 Tanacetum coccineum | reverse complement strand
GAAAATTACATTAATTGAAAAACATTAAGCTAAAATTAATACAATAAGCTAAAACGACTAAAAAGCTAAAACTACACTAGATACTATACCGTGTGAGAGGCTCTTTATATAGGCACGAGATGATGCTTCTAGACCTCTAGGACGCTCCCCCACTTTTAATCTTGGCCCTTTAATCCTTGATTGCCCTCCGAGTATTTAATCACAGCCGTTGATAGACCTCCACGCATGATTAGCCAATGATTGGCCTTGGGATTACCAGCGTGGCTCCCAAAGGCGTCATTGCATGCGTCATAAGCTTTTAGAAAGTTTAATTTTCATTTAAGTGGGTAATTTGGGTACATGGTAATATTAGGGACGGAGGGTGAACAGTGAAACGGATTTCTCGCCCTTTTTCTTTTCTATTTCGTTGTTTGACCGAGCTGTTGACTTGGGCTGTTTTTATATTGAAAAGGAATTGGGCTCGGTATAATAGCTTGGGCCAAATGGTTTTAATATATAGAATTTTGGACTTTTAAAATTTATGGTTTAAGATTTGGCTGACCCGGCCCATTAAGTGAGCCCGGGTTTGTACCGTGAAGTATGGGTACGCCTTCGGCTTTGGTCTTTCCGTGTTTTTTTTCAATCCCGTGCTCTTGTGTACTCTTTCCGTTCTCGTGTTCGTTTTTGTCCCATTTTGGCCTTCTTCATGTGATATTTGAAATATCCGCACATACACATCACAAAAGACAAAATACACAATATACAAGCATAATTTGCATTATTTCATCTTTTTAGGGTCATTTTTTTTTATATAAACGGATATGTGATTTCTCAAATATCAGTTATGTTTTATGGCCCAACATAACAAACCTTGTGTTTTATGGCCTAAACACATAAACTACGTCGCTTACATATTTTTCTGACACTAAGTTAAATGCCGAGTCCTAATCTTAGCCATAACCAATCTACCAGCCACACTTGTATTTTGAGGACTAAAATACTAACCAACACACCATCAACCCTTCTGAATTTATACAACATTCGGATCTACACACTACTAAAGATTGGAAGACATGGACTCGATCTATATGTAACAAATGTTACAAATGGACTCACTAGACTATATAACTTCGTATCTTGATGATGACGAAAGTTCTTCTCTTGCACGTGAGGAAAAGAGGAAAAGATTTCAGATTGGATCACATTTAAACAAGATTAACCAAGTTGAATGATCAAAGATTTAGAGAGATTTAGTGAGATCTAGATAGAGAAAGAACTGAAAGAAATTCGTGCAAGAGGGTTGAAAAATAGTTGGAAGTGACCCACTATTTATAAGAGCTGAAAACTGCCTGTCTGAAAGTGGCGGCCCCCTGATATATTAGGGGGCCGCCGGGACCGCCGTGTATTTATGGGGGTCGTCCTGAAAGACGCTCCTGTTTTTGTATTTTTGTGGTGAAATAATTATTTGATGAAGATCTAACCTGTTTCTGGGGGGGGGGGGAATGACCAGATTTGAATTTTAAAATAATTACCACTCAAAATATTTCTTTATAATTCAAAAATAATTTGTCTAATTGATTTTTGAAAAATTGTTTTGTCACATTTATAAAAATGTAAAATTTTAAGACAAAAACTTATTTCTTTGATCATTGATTCGTAGAATCCAACACACGTAAATATAAAATATAATATGATGGAAAATTACCAAATTACCCTTGAGGACAAAGGTAAAGAGGAAAATCTTCACAAATATATATAATATAATACGTATATTAACCGGGAAGTATGATTCCCGGGTCGTTTCCCCAAGGATTTGTGAAATTGAAACCACGTTTGTTGTTCGGACAATGATTTGAATTTGAAACAAAGATTGATTTGATTATCTACTTCTACAAATTAAAATAAGCAAATGATAACAATTAAGTATGAAAACAAATAACGGGAAATCAAACTTTAAATAAAAACGCAAAACGGGAACCTTAAACGGTAGTTAAAAACCCTAAATTTCTAAAATTAAACCTAATTTGAATTTTTCTTTTTAAATAGACTCTAATTGACTAAAAAGTAAGTTTAAAGAAAACTAGAACAAAAACGGAGGCTTTGAAACATGAAAAATGAGAACGGGAACAAATCCCGTTCTTTAAAAATCAAAATTTTGCAAATTAAACCCTACGAAATCAAAACTAATTTTCCTATAAACTTTATGATAAAATAAAGTTTTCTAAAAAAGATTTATATTTTTCTGATTATTTTTCTATTTTTTTATTATTTTTTAAAGTTTGTAATAAAAATAAATGTTTAAAAATACTAAACTATCTATAAAAATTCTAAAAAAAATACAGAAAATAGCTTATACTAATTAGAACCTAGGAAAAATAAACTCGATTACACAGCTTATTGAATAAGCCACGAAATAAGCTAAAACAACTTATTAAGCTTATGAGGGTAAAATGTGTATAAAACATAAATATTGTAGATGCATAACGAAAAAGACCTCAGGGCGCAGTGGTAGTGAGTGTGTGTTGTAGTGTTATAAAAGGGGTAGAGGGTGTTGAGGTTGGGGGTTCGAGTCTTGCTCACCCCCGATTTCCACCTTTCTCCCATTTTTTAAAAAAAAAACTTATAAAAGCAAAGTTATTAAGCACCTAAATATAAGCAATTTTAATAAAAGGAACGTTTTATGAAAAGCCCTAAATAAGCTGAAAAACAACTTATAATATAACATAAACTACTTAACTACTTTTTTAAAGTTTTTCTTAAACTATATAAGCTAGAAGACTAAATAAGCTAAAGTTTACGACAAATTAAGATACTGATAAGCTAATTCTAACCTGAAGAGCTAAATGAACAAGAATAAGCACACAAAATAAGCCATAAGCTAGAATTTCAAATCAAGCACTTATAAAAAAAACTTTAAACCAAACAGTCCCTTAGACACACTTTTAGCTTAATTTTAAGCACTAAAATAGATCCTTACAACAAAAAGCTTAACACTATCTTAAAGTAAAGCTAAAAATCTACTTAAATCAATAAGCAAAACACATTTTGAAATCAAATTAAGCACTTAAAAAGCACAAAGAAAAAGCTACAGGCTACTCACTTAGTGTTTTTGGTTTTTATAAAAAAGCTATAATTCTAAACCTACTGACTTAATAAGCTCAATTTTAATTTAAACTAACTTATTCAGCAAACTTAAGAACAAATTAAGCAAAAGTTTAAGAAAATAAGCTATAAAAACTGAAATAAGCTCTTGACTAAACCTAAGACCCAAACAGTCCCTACAGGGATCTTTGAGCTTATATTAAGATAAGCTCTTTGATCCTTGTGGGGAAATAGCTTATTAAAGCTTATACTACAACTAAATAACTACTCTAATCTACTTTTGAAAATGATTTTGAAACAAAATAGCTTAATGAAAAAGCACTATGAAAACAGACTTAAGAGTTAAATCATGCTGAGTTTTACTTTGAAAATGAAAAGCACTTTTAAGTGTCGGGGTATATAAGAAACTTTTCCACTTGGAAAAGAAGTTTTCAAAATTCTAGGGAGAAATATCTTTTCTCTCTCTCTCAATTTCTCTCTCTAGTATTCTTTTCCTCTCTCTATAACAACTCCTCCATTCCCCTCATTTCTAGTTCCGATTTCCGTGATCGAATGTATGAAGTGAAGGTGTTTAACGGGATCCTACATTGGCATCAGAGCCACGTGAGATTCGTGGTATTGATTCGTGTGAGTTCAACAAGATCAAATCTGGGGTCAAAAAGGAAGTCATAAAAAAAAATCAAACCCGAATTTTTGTGCTTAGATGTGTGAATGTTTATGTTATTAAGCAAGATCTAGGCATAAGGTAGCTAATTGTGCAAGAGAAATCAAGTTAAAAGGTCAAAAAGGGTGATTATAAGGCGATTTTTGGTGGAAAAAGTCGTATTTTTCTAGGTTGCGTTTTGACAAACTGGAAAAGTTCTTGTTGCGTTTTGATTTTTTTGGTTGCGTTTTGATTTTTTATTAAACAGGTTCAAAACGCAATCATTGCGTTTTGGTTAGAAGAAATTTTAAAATATTAAAATAAACAAAACCCTAATTTCGAAAGTTTTTATGTTAGCGTTTTTGGATATTTGTTTGAATATAAAATTGACTTAGTCGTTTTTGACCGATTGCGTTTTGGACCTTGCGTTTTGGAATCATTGCGTTATTGAACCATTGCGTTTGACCATTGCTTTTGAACCAGTGCGTTTTGGTCCGTTGCGTTTTTGCTTACATTTCATTGCGTTTTTGACCAAATTCTAACAACTGGCGTTTTGTTAAAGTTCATGGTGGCTTTTTGATTCAAAAGTCACTAACATGCGTTTTGGTTAAGATAGTGCATTGCTTTTGATCTAAAAATCTTGTTGACAGAAAAGGGTTTCAGTAAAACAGCCATAAACTTTTGATCCGTAAGTCCGTCAGCCCGTTGACCTCTTCAAATAAATCGAAGAGAAAAACGTGAACGGATTTACCGTAATCCACCCTTAGCTAAGTTAAGGATTTTCGAGGACCAAAAACCATCGTTTACTATGATATTAATTGACATTTTTCCAGTTTTTTTGAATTTGGGTGTTACACTTGTTTTTATGTTCTAGCTCACGCCCCATCTGTATTTTTAGGCCCGTTTCAGTTTTGGTGAGCCTATTTACACAATCAGCTATAAACCATAGCCAGACAACAATCTTGTTTTTATGACAATTAAATCTTGGCGGCTGATATCCGAAGCAAACATGTCACGGTTTTCTATTGATTTTTAAAATACTTTGATTTATTTACAGTTTTGAATCATAGACTGTAAAATCCGGAAACGTGAATTGCTTACACAACCACAACCTCAATCACATCACATCCACTTAAGATCCAACAAAATTTTCACACTTCATAATTCACGATAAAATGGGAACAAAGGTTACTTCATCTTCGGGTTCAGTTTTAAAGGAACCAGAGATACAGAAACTGCAGATGCAAGCAAAGATTTTCAAAGAAAACTCCTTGAACAAATTAAATGCACTTAAATCAACCACTCAACTTCTCGAAAGACAGAGTATATTGTATCAACAAGCTTTTGCACAACTCTTTGGTGATAGTGTCAGAACCTTCAAGTTTCAGTTATCTCAACACATGAATAACTTAGAAACACTTCTCAATGCAGAAACACTTCACGAGATGGATTCCAAATCCGCTCTAAGTGTGATCAAAGTACAGTTTGAAAGGTTCATTAACTCTGACTTGTTAAAGCCTCTCGATATTTATTCAAGATCTTTTTCATCAGATCGAGAAGTAAGAGAAATCTTCAGAGATTACACTAAAATGACAGCTCAAACATTCAAGGAAACAATCATCCAGAACATGAACTCCATTGAGCAATGTATAATAGAAAGAGGAAAGCAAATAAAAAGTCATGAGCAAGAGCTTAAGATGAACGATGAAAAAGTTAGAGTGAAAGACAGTTGCAGATTCACCAGTGCATGGTTCAAGAGGTTCAAGCATCGGTTTACAATTCACTAGGAGATGAAACAAGCAGAGGGTTGTATCAGTGAAGATATTGATACACAAAAATTGCAGCCACATTACAGTACCATGGCAAATATTCAGGAGGTCTCACCTGAAGAATTCAGTTCTACTAGTCAGCCATTGGAACAGGTACAAAACCATGATGAAAATGATGTGTTTGCCAATGTGAGACGACATTATTGAGCAACCTTGAATCCATTACGACACATATGTTTTGGAGAAGATGATAGCAATGTCATTCCTGATACATCAAATACATGTACTAATGATAATCAATGATCAAAATTCGGGGAAATGCTGAGTAGGGATGGGGGACGTGGGGGGGGGTGATGATGGCACTGAAAGTGTTTGATGAGCGACTGCGCATGCTAATTTTAATTCAAATTTAACGATCTTAATACTAAGGAAAACAAAACGATTTTTAAAGCAATTAAAGAAAGCAAAGGCATCATTGACTTAAGAATTGGAAAGGTGAAAAACTAACCTTGATGAGACTAGTAGGGCTCTAGGGAGGCTCCCTAGCAGTGAGATAGTTGTCCTGCTGTGCACTCAACCAAACAGACGAGCTTGAGAAGTATCAACACTCCTTAATGTGAACCGAACGAGTGATTATAAAATACTTCAAACAAAGTTAAATGAAACTCTAGGACTATAGCTCTTAAAGACAATGATATACAAGGGTTTAAAAAACTAAAAGCCTATGAAATTTCAGTTGTCATCAGAACACGATGAGCTAGTCAGAAAGAGTCCCAGTTAACTAGTCATAATTTGAAGGTCAACTCAAAGAGAAAAGTAAGGTTTTTCGGAATTTAAAAGGTTAAAGGAAGGAAAAGACATTGACACTATGAATGAAATGGACAAACAAATAAAGTTTTAAATGAAATTCTTATAAACGCAATCATCAATTCAGACAATCACATGTTTAGTCTACCACAAATGCGCAACGTATAAGAGGGTAGATCAAACCTTTGCTAATATCAAAGTACCTCAATATAGCTCAATCTGAAAAGCCTCGTTTGAAATGGGGGGGTGTGGGGGGGGGGGGGGGGGGGGGGGGGGGGGGGGGGGGGGGGGGGGGGGGGGGGGGGGGGGGGGATATCCCATATGATACTTTTCCAGATCCTTGCAAACAGATTATGAGCCCCAAAGGGAAGAGACAGTTAACTCTTGAAAAGGAGAGTATATCAAAATTTTGGATAAAGAACAAAGTAAAACCCATTATTACACATATCAAAACAGTCCTTTATGAAACATTCAAACCACCATCTAAAACCTATCTTGATCATTTGGAACACCTAAAGAAGTTTAGAAGACAATGTGGAGAAAAACTTTAACAGAACAAAACCCAAGGACCATTGCAAAAAAACGTGTCCCTTTCTACCCGTTTCTAAATCCATTAGTAAAAGTAGACAAGTTTATAACGAAATGACAAACAACTTCAATCATTTTAGAACAATTTGTAAACAAACTTGGTCTAATCATACTAATAGTGCATTTCCTAACCCAACTGCTAAGAGTATGGAAGTTTTGATCAAAATCTTATTAATGCCTCTTTCAGACAAAACTATACAGGAACAGGTCATTAGGTTTTGTTTCATGAACTCAAAAGAGAAATGCATGACATTGGAGTACGTAAAACTCCCTTTGAAAAGGAGATGACGAACTTGAATCAACGAAGGTTGATTATTTCAAACATGATAAGGAATCATACTTCTCGAAGAGTGTGTGTCTAAAGATGTTACATGTTCGTATTTGCATTCTCTGTCTGATTTAAATGCTAATACTGAATTACAATGCTTGTATCTTCATAAAGTCAAAGAATGTGAATGTCTTGCACAAAAGCTTTCGAAACAAACTGAATCTGTTAACAAAGAAGTTTCATAATAATTTGTAAAAGATTTTCTAAAACTTGAGCAACACTCGATTTCTCTTGAACTTGCATTACAACAATGTACAAAGAAACAAATGAAAAACAACTCAGTTTGCAAAGAAAACGGATCCTAAGTATTTCCGAAAAGAATGTGACAATATCATGAAAATACAAGATTTGAAAGCTCAAATGCAAGGACAAGAACATAGCCATCAAAGTGAGTTAAAGAAACTCATCAAGAACATGCAAGGGAAAAGTCTATGGAGACTCATTTTGAATAAACCATCAGTTGTTCGATCACCAAATGTGCTCACGAATTCCAAAACCACCATTTTAGGAAACCGACGACCACATTCAAATTCTCCTGAAATGAGAAGTTTTCAAACGAAACAGTCGGTTAATAAAACTAATGTGTCAGATGGTTTGTTTAAACAAGTCACTCAACAGAATTTGCCTCAGATTAGAAAACAAGCAAAAGTTCGAAACACCAATGTGATTGCACCTGGCCCCCTCTCAGAATTGCCCAACTCATGTGTCACATCAAGTCACGCAAGGAAAAAGTAGAGCTCAATGACATGGGTTCATAACAACTGACCTAGAGAAAGCTAAGAAGTGGCACAACATCAAAAACAAAGAAGTGAAGGAAAACCTAGTATGATTGTCCTGCTAGATTACCAAACACTGCTAAATGGTTGCAAACCAAAAGCTGGGGGGTAGTGTGTGGCCAAGGAATTGGAGCATACAATGAGTAATCGGTTTCAAACAAAGATGTTCACTTTAGGAGAACGATAGGAAACAAAAGCTTTCTTGAAGTTCAATGAATTGCAATCCCTACATATGCAAAAAGTGCCATTACAGTACAAATCATAATGAAAGCGTCTTAGAAATACTCTCAAGGTTAAATCCTCGTGCCTCTGCACAGAATAAGGATGCAAAATCCCATAAGACAACAAAGAGATATATGCCCGTAGCAAAGTCAAGTGCATCTAAGAAACCAGAAAGACAGATCCCAACAGGACATAGGTTCTCAAACAAAAAGACTACCACTGTCCCTGAGAAAACAATGACTCCTAGATCTTGTCTTAGCTGGAAACCGACGGGTAGAATTTTCAGAAGACATTGGTCTTAGATGGGTTCTTACTAGAAAGATATTCTCCTTTAGCACAAACAAGGTTGACAGTGAACCCGCGCATGGTTCAAGAGTAGATATCCCTCATATTCATGCATGCAAACAAACTCTGGGTTTAAGTGGAGGTACGTCATTTAATGGTCAAAAGCAACAACGAATTGACCTAAATTGCACTGCCCTAATATACAATGAAAAGGCAGGAAAATCTTAGAGTGTGGTTGCTGTAATTTCTGATATCATAAGAAACCAGTACAGAATTGGTTAATACAAAAGAATGAAATCTTCGATGACATTTGAAACCAGCATTCAAAAATGCCTTATCTGTCGTTCAATGTCAAATGATGTCTTGATCACAGCATTTATGACCTCCGCAAACCACAACAAACATGGCGTCTGCTGAAAATAACACTTCAGGACCCGTTCCTCAATGTTCAAAAGACGTTTGATCGCAGCAGATCAAGCCTCGGTCTTCATGGCAAAGATGTCTGATCACAACAGATCAGACCTCGCACCACAACGATAAATGGCGTCTGGTGAAAATAACACTTCAGGCCCGTTTTTCCTTAATGTTTCGAAAGACGTTTGATTAGAACAGATCAAGCCTACGGTCTATCAATGGAAATGACGTCTGTTCACAACAAGTTCAGGCCTCGATCATCATCAATTGACTTCTGAATCAATAACCGTTTCAGAACTCGGAATTCAAGACCAACACTACCACAGCAAAGAACCGTCAAGTTCAAAGCTGGTTCCAAAAGTTGTTCCTTAAGCAAACAAGACCGCTACATCACGTCAAAGGTTTGGGATTACTATTCCACCATCCTCTTAGAATGCTGAGGAACAACAGTTATATATATATATATAAATACAAAATCTGAAAAAACAGAAAATTTCCAAAAAGATTCTTCTCGACATGTCTCTTGGAATCGATAACATTTACGTGCTTAGAAATGTCGATTAACATTGACACGGGTGTGTAAATGAAGTATCAGCGAGAGTTTGCCAATCGTTTTTCGAAAACATGTCATTTCTAATTTTCTAAATGGCTTATGTGCAAATATCAGTACATAAACCCGAACTTCACAAAAGAAGTGTAATAACTTATCCTCCCCAACGAGAAAATTATGTTTCTCGGCCTTGAGGCTGTTCATAAAAGACATTCAATGTTCTTAGCTCAAGAAAAGGATAGTGTGTACGTTTGTGCGCTTAACCCTTACCAGTTAAAAGAGAAGTCCTCTAACATCTGGTTTTTCAAAAAGTTGAACAACGATTTTTTCAAGAATTTCTCCATGACAAATCATAATCTTCAAAATTGTGTTTACAACACTCCAACCCGCACAAAGTTTTCAAAAAGACGACAATTTCTCAATTGTTCCAATTTTTGAGGGGGAGTTTTACTGAAAAATAAAGTTTAATGTCTTGGATACATCAACAAAACGATAATTCTTTTGTATTCAAAACATTATCAAATGTCAAACCATTCATGCTAATAATATTATCCTCCCACAGATTTTTTTAAAAGACATAATTAATCACTAGGTATTTTAAAACAAAATTTGTGTTTATATTATTTAAAATAAGGGAGAAAAATGTAATTAAAATATGATCTATTCGATCTCAATTGCTGAAGAAAAGGTTTTATGGTTTGAACTATATACCCAACCAACATCTTAGTTTTCACGACGATTCTGAAGTCATAAGGTGGTTAGGTTAGTAAACAATCCTATGATCCAACAGAACCGGAAGATCTAACCCATGATAATCCAAAGTTTAGAAATAGCATTCCTTAGGTAATGATTATGGAGATGAATGAATATGGGAAAAATGCCTGACAAAGATGATTAACACTGGAACCAATCACAACAAGGTGAAAGTATGACGTCGTTGGTAAGCATTGAAGGCGTTGAAGAAATGAAAAAGAAATGTATGGAAAAAGGGTCTAAAGAAAGAAGCCCTCCACACAACTTAAGCAGAAACCGGGTCAATACATATGCTGTCAGAATCACAAGTTGATTGCTGACATTGAAAAACGACATCATGGACCCATTGATGCAATGCACAACCCCTTCACATACCATTTCGGGGTTTACTCTCAACAGAAACTTGTCTCATTATTGTCACTGCGATACACTCGTTATTCTATTGATATCTCACTCCGAGATTGTTGAATGAATAGGTGGCAATATGCCTCCAGCCACCGAGTAACTAAAACCAAAATAGCCACTAATCGAGTCTAGAGCCCAGAGATCAATAAGAAATCCGTTAGGAACACATTCCATTTCAAACCACGAACATTTATGAACATACATCAAGTTCACAAGCTGTTACAAGAGTCCAAACGCAATATCATTGGATATATGCCAGAAACATCCGAGTGATACTAATTATTCCCCACAATGAAGATGGAAATCCTGCTTGAGCCAAGCATCAAACAAGCTCTTGGTAGGTGACTTTGCTAGATTCAATATGAAATCACACTTTTGACAACTGTATATATCGATTTGGTCCAGTAAATGAATTGAAACGGTTATGAAATGTTGATAAAAAACATGACACTCCGATGATGTTTACAAAAAATACTTTACGAGTGGACACTCGATTGATTTTTCAAATCAATTTCCCACTCGATTAATCACAATAACGTAAACCATGGCAGTCAAAAGGTGGTAACGGCAACTCAATCACATTCGAATGCTCAAATCTTACGAAGGACAGACTATCTAGAAAGCTCAAGAAGTAAAGACAAAGATCTTCCGCAAACTCTAAAAAAAGCTTCAAGATGATGAATAGTAGACAATGTTGGTCAAAGACATAAGATCGCAGATGGCAAAAGACGATAAAGTCAATGACGAAAGCTCAAAGTCAAGACGCAAAGCATGAAGGAACAAGCCTACAACAGAATAACAAGAGAAAGACCAAGGACCAGAGCATGAGATTAACGACAAAAGCAATCACTAGTGAACTCATGAAGGAAGTATGCATCAATGAACTCACTTTCGGGGGAGAATTGTTTTAGCATCAAAATATTGAGTCAACATGAAGTGACGTGTTCATTATGATATTTAAGTCTCGGTTCAATCACTATAGTTAACGTTGTAATAGGAAAGTATCAGGGAATCGGGCTCGATAGTTAATCTAATAATTGTAATGATTCGGGTTTAAATCCCAAGCAAACCCGAGCCCGGTCCATATTAAATATCACCGCGCGTCCACTTTTAAGTTGTCAGGGGATATATGAGGAACTTTTCCTCCCCTTGGAACAAGTAAGTTGTTCAAAATATCTAAGAAATATCTTTTCTCTTTTCTTCTCATTTCTCTCTCTAGTTTCTCTCTCTAGAACAACTCTTATCTTTCTTTTTTCTTTTTTCTCATTTTCTAGTTCCGATTACGTGATCGAGTGTATTAAAGTGAAGTGTTAACGGGATCCTACAAATGCAGTTGGTAAAATGGTTTAAACCTAAATGCAGGTGACCTTAAGGGTCAATCCTGCTTTGTACACACCAAATAGGTGAGTACAAACACCAATCAAACAAAATCCAAGCTCAGGAAGGCTTGGATCAAATATTTCTTACTAACTTAAAAAATCAAACTCCCCTGGTGCAAATTCAAATAGTTTTCACTAAAACTTTCTCAAATTTGAAAATTAATCCATGATTTCACTTCACCAATTGATTTTATATGATTACTTATCTAATTCAAAAGTTTACATCAATTTCCTTTGACTTTTTGAGGTCAAACTGAGTAAATCCAAACACTCCTTTAAAAATCTTAGAATCTATTTAAACGTAAAACTAAATCTATTTAACAAATTTTCAAAGATCAATAATAAACAACTTATAAAAGAACCTAATGAGCTTAAACTACACAAGCAATTAAGCCCGAAACAAAGAACTAAAACTATGGCTAATATTATTTGGTTTTTTAAATGATTTTTTAAAGACAAAATAAAAAAAAACTAAGATCTAAACTATAAAAGCTAAAAATAGATGATCAAACATTATCAATAAGCTTAATGAAACAGTAATAAGCACAAATAAGCTAGAGGTTAAGCATAAAATAAGCAAATGCAACTTAATAAACTAAGAAGCTTTGAAAATCTAAGGAAACATACAAAAGCCTTAGCTAAACAAAGGCAATAGTGCTCAAAAGAGCTTTCAACAGCTCTAGCTTATCACAAGGATAAGCTAGTGAGGTCCCATAAGCTCTTCCATTATAAGCTTATCATCCAAAAGTCCATAATCCATAAGCTTAGGTATTCAAACTGATTTTATTGGTTAATGTAGATTAGAGCTTGTTAATAGCTCAATTTGAGCTTAGAGACTCAAAGAGCTTGTATGAGCTTATTGGAAGCTTATCAAACAGTAACATGAGAGTTTAAGGATTTAAAAACTTGTAAAGTAAAACGGATTAGGTGAAAACAAAAGAAGATTTCATTAACTTTAAAACTGATTACAATAAGGTGAAATTAAGAGTATAATAAGCTTGAAAAATTACACTACCTAAGTTTAAATTTTAAAAGCTAAAAATTACAATTTAACTAAAAAATTTTAAAAGCTAAAAACTACAAAAGAGAAGATTCCCTTTGTGTGTGAGTGAATGCTTGTATTTATAGTGCTGAAAGGATGCTTCTAGGCCCCTGAATCAGGTGTACACTCCCTTGGATCTTGTCCCTTTAATCTAACCAATCATTGGATCCCTATTATGAGCCGTTGGATCACTTTGGTGAGTACACGGATTACCAACGTGGCAATCCGTGATGTGACCCTCTTGTGCTTCTTTTGTACGCCTTTTAGTATAAAATACTAGATCTTGGTGTGTTTCCTTCCTTGTACGTGTGTCATTCTCTTTTGGGAATTGACCAATGGGAGCCTTGGATGATGTATAACTCTGCCAAGGTGGAGGGTTTCACTTGAATTGCGTAGCCATGTCACCAATTTACATTTACCCTTTGATTGTGACGTTGGGTAAAAGGTTGAAGACGGTGAACAGTAATAACTGATTTTCGCGCGTAAATTCCTTTTATAAAAGGGGTGTTTGACTTTTTCTTTTTACCGGGGGTTATAACTTGGGACTTTGGGCTTATATCTTGGGCCATGGGTGTTTTGGGCTCGGTTTAGGTGTTGTTATAAGGTTAACGGGTGTTAACTCTTATAATAAAAATAGTTAACACCGTTAGGGTTTAGGGGATCATTTTTGCAATTTGGTTTTCTTTGAGGGACTGATTTGGGAAATTTGGGTCTTGTCTTTATGTGGGTTGACTTTGGTTGACCTTTGACTTTTGTTGACCTTTGATAGCATTCTCCTGGCTCTTGTATTCTCTTTCCTTTCCCGTATCCGTGTTTGTCCGGTTTTGACCGTTTTCTTGAGATTTTTGCAATATCCGTACCTACACAATCACAAAGACAAAACAAGCAATATACAAGCATTTAAAGCACAATTTTGTCTTTTTAGAGCCATTTTTGATATAAAACGGATATGTGTTTTCACACATATCAATCTCACATATAAGTTTCGTAAACATATTTTAAAAAGGTTGAACTACTCAATACCCCCTCCTTCTAGTTTTCCATGATTTGCATCAAGAGCTACGTTACACAAGATTTTTACAGTAAATTGTATTTTAAGACTTGGATCGATCCATGGATTTACAAAACTACAAAGAAGGGTAATATATGCAACGTCCACCTCTTTTTGAATCTAACGGATTTATATATTTGAAAACCCGTTTTGAAACTTATGTGAAATCTAAGGATATAGATCTTTGGTATATTATTAGTGAAGGTGACTATGTACCACTAGTTAGAAATGTCACTACGGGTAGGGATGAGGTCTTGACAAGAAGTAGGCAAGAAGATGAGCACAAGAAAATGCTTGCCAAAAATAATAAGGCTAAAATGATGCTTTATAAAGCTTTACTTAAGAAAGAATATGTAAGAAGTTTTATGCGTAAAAATGCATAAGAAATTTGGAAAACATTAATCATCAACTCGCAAGTCAAGGATAACAAAATTGACTTACTTGTTCAACAATATGAACAATTTGTTATCCTTGAAGACGAGTCAATTGATAGTGGTTTTTCTCGTTTTAATACCATTATTACTTCTTTAAATACACTTGATGAGTCTTTTTCTAGTAAACATTATGCTAGGAAATTCCTTCGAGCTCTACACCCGAAATGGAGACCAAACTAACGGCAATTGAAGAGTCGAAAGATTTTTCAAGTTTGTCTCTCGATGAACTTACTGGTAACCTTAAGGTGTACGAAATGGTCATCGAAAAAGACTCTGAGATCAATAAGGGCAAGAAAGACAAGTACAAGTCTATTGCTCTTAAATCAAAGATGGAGTCAAGTGAAGTTGAAACTTCCACCTCGGGTAGCGAAGATGTAACACCCCCAAAAATACAACAACGCAGCGGAATACCACTTTGGGGAGTTACTTCATAATACGCAACACTAGATACA